>VYZW01021287.1:924-21423 GCA_013401315.1 Balaeniceps rex
TTTTCCATTGCTTTTATTCTGCAGGTTAATTAGTCATCTGCCATGAGACTATCCAAACAAGCAACATATGTGTGCGTCAGTTTTCCTCTGCATAAAAAAATGAATGCCTGCTCTGCTTAGATAGGTAGCATATTGACCAAGGGAAGAGGTGTTAGGATCAGTTTTAATTTCTTCATGCATTTGCAAAATTTGTTTCTGGAATGTTTTCTTTTATTTTACAGCATCTGTGGAAACTCTGAAGCCAAAAGGTGGGTAACTTTATTTGTTTTTAAAATTGAAATGGAAGAATGCTGTTGTTGACTTTATTAACAAAAAAGCTTCTCGTGACAAAACTGCTAACAGGTGTGACATGTAAAACAAAGTGGTCCTTTTAAACTGTAATGGCTCCTTCCTTGCAGCACCTCAAAGCACCTCTAGAAAACAGTTGTCTTTTCCCTGAGTTGTTCATAGACTAACAAACTGTAATTCTCCAACTATATCAAATTCAGTTTCTAACCCTATCTCAAACCATAAGATTTTTGTGAAAGGCAGAAAGAAGTAACCAATCTTCTATAGAGACACGACACAAAGAGCAGTATTTCTCTTTTTGCCAGTCCAGCTGGAGCACAAACCCAGTGACTGAATAGTTTTTTTCTGTTGAGCCCAAGAAGTTTTACAGGGAGGTTCAGTGAAACAGCTTTTGCCTTCCTTTTGTACAAGAACTACCATGGGAGAAGGTAGGAGGTGTGGGAGCATCAGTGCTTATTCCAAAGGATGCTCCTTTCCAGAAGGCACAGGGAACTGGGACTGGTGAGAAACTTCAAGGGCTTAAGTTTGAGCTGAGCAAATATTTAATTGTTCATGTCAGTGTCTGACTTTTTACAGACATACAATGCAAGATACTAGCCCCAAATTGCCTTCAAGAACATTGCAGATGCCAGTTGTATCCTAGACACAAATGGAAAATGGGATGGCAAGTTATAAACTGCACTTCACTCTCAGTCCATGTTTATTCATATCAATGATCACCTTGCTTTAAAAATATTCCCTTTCAAACAAATGGGACTGCATGTATCAACTGCTCAGACTTGTGACTTGTGGTCTCCAAGCTGTCTACCACAAGTCAAAGGCAGCAAAATGAGAATTTCCAGTTTTTAATACCCTGTTATCATTCAAGTGTCTTCTTTTACTTTAGAGTTCATCTCTGAAGCCTCATTCACCTTAACTGACACAAATAGTAAATACTGACACAAGTAGTCAGGTTGAATCACAAGGCAGTAGAGTGCTCTTCTGGAGCATGAAGAAGGGTTGCAGAGTCACAGCTGTGGAGATTAATGTAAGGAAATCAAAGCTGATACATTATTGCCTTTATTGGATGTTTTTAAGTTCCCTGCTTCATGGGCTAAATTCATAATGCTGTTATTGCTCTGCAGCTAATTGTATTGAGCAAACCAGAAACCAGAGTAATTTAGGCATTTGTTCTCTTTATACTCCCACCAGACAAAACAGAGAAACTAAAGGGAAAAAAAAGTATGTTAAGTTAAGCTTTTGCATTTTTAGCAAATTCTAGACAGCCTTAGCTGAAAATAAAAGTAGTCTTGCTGCTATGGGTGATCAAATAAAGCTTTCCCCTATTGCTTGAAATCTCTAAGCAAATCTTTTTGATACATTATTATTTCTTCTGTAATGCTGCACTATGCATATGAAGTCAACGTTTCAACATCTGTGAACCCATTTCTGCCAAGCCTGCATCCATCAGGGTCTGAAAAGAAGTGAAGCAATTGTTTCTTGCAGAATTAAATCCTTTTCTGCAAACTTTAAGTTTTGTTTGGCCACTACTGGGAAAAGTTGTCGTATACCTTTTGAAATTGTTATTCCCGCTGCTTATATTTATCCTTTTATTAAAATGGGGGGGTTTTAGGTCACTTGTAAAGTTTACAAACATAATTAGCAGGGTTTTTGAAAAAACAGAGCTTTTACCTCTATGCTTTATTGCTGTGAGTAGCCTAAAATCTTTCTAGTGAATACCATATTTCGTATTTATTTAGATAAGAAGCAAACATCTGTATATTTAATAGGTCTTCATGACGTCTCCAGCATTTTGCAGGATGGAAGCGAACCCTTCCTTATGAGTTACTGAATTAAGGGCACTTGAAAAAATTTTACAGGAAGTTCACCATTCTTTAAGGATGAATAGAAATTATAGGTTTCTATTATATTAACCAAGAATAATTCTGGTATTTCTGTTGTCAAAAGAGCAATCTCACAACTGAAAACATTGGTCTCAACCATTTAGTTTACCATAAGATCAGCCTAATGTTGAACCCAAAATTATTCTCCAGTATTTAAGTAAACAACAATTTTGTTTTAATCAGTCACCAATCTCCATTAAAAAGAAATAGCTGATCTTAGCTCTGGAGTAATTTTTAATTTCTGAAAAATTACTTGTTAACAAGTGATCTAAATTTAACTTTATGTTGCTAATTTTGAAATGCAAATATAGCCTGTACTCCAAAGGAAAAATGACATTTATATTAAAATGTTACAGTTGTTCCTTTTGCCTCTTACTAAGAATCACAAAGGAGTGCTGTTATTTTCGTCTAAATATTATTTTTTACGATGACAGATTCTAGTAGTCTTTAGTAGCTATACCTTTCACTAAGTCCAAACAAAACCACTGTTTTCAATCTGTATTTGTTAGTTCTTTATTGCTGCTCTTTACTTATTTCCCTTTTTTCTTCTATTAATCCTTTTAGACTTAGCAGCTCTCTGGGTGTAATGTGATTTCCAATATTCAGTAACTGCTGGTAGATTTTAAAATTTTTTAGAATATTCATGGAAGGCAAACAGTCCTGTTCTGAAAACAAGTGAGGCTTTTGATGAAATACTCTTCTTTGGTAATTAAAAAAATTAATCTGCTGTCATAGAAGGAGGTCTGGGCCATTCCCATTAGCCTGTACTTCCAATGAACTATCAAGCTTATATGAAGTTTTGTTGTATTTTCTCACAAAACATTCTGGAATGCCACTATGGCAGGGAATTTTTTCATTTCTCCATGTAACAAACAGTTCCTAAATCATAATAGACACTTCTTAGGTTCATGATTTTTTTGATATTAGTGAAGTCACGATGAGGAGCTCCTGCCTCTGACCTCAGGGTTCAGTTTGAGTGAAGTGTTTGTTGTCTCCAGTCAGAGTGATTTGTTTTAGCTTTCCTTCACACCATGCAAAGATCTCAAAATAGCTTTAAAATCAGTGACACTTTGGAATGCATATTTCTGATGTGGATGCTAGTTATGTAACTTGACTCTTTTGGGATAAAAATATTCTGACAAATTTGATTGTAGCCTACAACTATTGAGACTGCAGAAATATTTGATTGATTAATTGCTCTCCTGGCTACTTTCAGCACAAAACAATGTCTGCTAAGCTCTCTCTTATTTGATTCCAAAGAGCTTATGATTAAATCAGAGAAACAATTATCATTGAAATCATCCATTTGATCTACATTATGCCAAGTTGTCAAGAATTTTGCTGAGAAATGCCAAAATATAAATGAGAGTCCAGACTCCATTTACTTCACCTATTCTTTTTAACTATAATTTAGTGAAAATATGGATCCTTGACAAATTTCTACTTTTAACTTTATGTGCATTCATTTTATTCTGTATTATTTCAGGTAGGGTTTTTTGGTTGTTTTGGTTTGGTATTCTGGGGTTTTTTTGTTTTGTTTTTTGGTTGTGGGTTGGTTTTTTTAACGCTTGATTTTCTTCTGCTGAGAAAATTATAATACATCCATATTACTTAAGTCATATGGCTAGAGGATCAGCTTTTCAAATCAGGAATACTGATGGGACAAAAAATGGGACCATTTTTTACAAAGAGATCATCTTTCAGGCTGCCACTCAGAAGTGGCAAGAACTTTGAAAATGCTCAGCAGAAGGGATGAAATCTTGAGCTACTCTGAAAACTTGTCCCTGTTCTAATAGAAACAAACCAAAACCTTCTTTGGAGCCTTATTCCAAACACTGACACTATGTGTGCAGGCTTTCTATTTATACAGACTGTTAGAGTGACACCTATTACCTTGATGACAAAAGACCTCTCAGCATTACCAAAGTAGCTCACACATCCCTTCTCAAAAAGCAAAGGGAAGAGTGCAATGTCCTGTTTGTCCTTCCAGATACTACTCTGCCCTGTCCAGATGGCGCTACTTGGCAGTTCCCAAAAGTTACTAAAGCTCTGATCTGTCTCAGCAGGTTCTTCTTCATAAACACTCACTCACAGAAGCATTGTGGCATTACTGAACGCACTGATAGCCAGAATACTATTAATAGTACTAGTTGTCATTTTTAAATAGCAGCCTCAGTGCTTCTCAAGGGTGGCTGGTTCCTTCACCATAACTGCACTCATGGTCTCCCACTGCCACATGAATTTCCTGACTCTAAATACCTGATCTTCTCAGAAAGCTGTATTGCTCTTCTAGCCTGCATTTCAGTATCCAGAAAATACTTTTATTTTTTATTCCATCAGTATTCTGGTTTTCAGAAACTGAACAAACCAAAACTGCTTTAGGTTTAGCTAAAAAGGATAAACATCCTTTAGAGAAAACAACAGTTCTCAATAACTCATTTTACTCTTATCATAGCTGCTTTTGCAGCTTTAGATGTTAAAAATACATTTTGGAATGCAAATGGGACTGGTTTCTGGTGCCCCTTTTCATATCCTTTTTTCCATATTAAAATAAGCTTGTTCTTCAAGATGTTGACCACTTCAGCAAGATTTTTAGAAGCACTGTGATATTGGTGTGCTTAGTGGCAGGGCTCAATGCCCAGGTTCACCTGGGCATGTAGGTGTCTAGTTTATTGCTAATTTAAGTAGCCCTGCTGATCTGGGCCTAAGTAACATGGATGCTAATAGCAGAGATCTACAACAAATATGAAGGGGCTTTGCTCCCCTTTGGGTTTCTCTATGTCCAGAAACAAATTTAGGTACTTGGCTAGAAACGGAGTACTCACATTTTTGTTCTGTGGATTCAGTCAGTCATCCTTTCAGCCTAGACTTGATTTTCAGGTAAACTGAAGTTTATCTTCAATAAAATAAGTTACCTGAGGCAACTGAGGTGCAGAGGTGTAATATTTCACCATTTTCATGGAGCTTGCTCACAAACATCTGCTCACCCCACAGCATCCTGGGATAAACAAGAGCAAGTGGCAAGGGAGTGATTGATATGTGTGAGTTGGTCCATCCCACTCAACACAAAGCAGCTCATCTGTCCATACCTGACATTGCACTGAATCTCAGGAAAGGTTTCCTGCTTTTGGCCTCCAGCCCACTTGCAGACATTGCAGACAGGCCATAGCTTACTAACTGAGCTGGCCTGCTTGGGCCATCATGCCCAGCAGCTTCAGAAGGCTTCCCTGCTGCCTGGGCTGCAAGCCCAGACCCAGTGGGACTAACAGAACTTCTCTCCAAGAGCAGCAAGCACACCTGGAGGCACTTCGTAGGTCCTTTGAATTCCCTGAATTTCTCAGCATAAATAATGATAACAGAACAAGACCCTCAGTATTCACCTTGGTTCTAAAATCCAAGCTCTTAATTTACAACTGTGATTTGCTGTAATAAAACATTGTGTTGAAAATATTTCTGTGTCTGACAGGTTGAAATAACAAGTTGAGGGGATGTTATGTGCTGATAACTCTGTAGCTGCAAAGACATTTCTATACTTATTAGTCATTTGATATAAATTAATTTTCACTGTCCACTTTACATCCTGCCATTTATGCTGATTGTTTATTCTTTGCACTACTTTTAAACAAGGCGATGACAGTGAAGCTTGTTTTCTTAATGCCGCATTTTTTGTCTCAAACACTGTAAGAGGGTACCATTTTAAATTAAAACAATGCTTCTCATTCAACATAATAGTTATAAATTAAGGCTACAAAAGGTTGGTTTTACAAAAATGAAGTGTTGGCAGTGCCTTTTACAGCTAAACAAATACGTTTACATATTTGCAAGACTTAACCCTGAATAATTCAATGCAATGAGAAAATACATATGGTGTCCTAAATGTATTCAGTAATCTACAGGAAGTCTTGTACGTTGCCAAACCTGCCATGTAAATTGTCAGAAACTATAAAAGATGCACATATTTATTTACGTTTCCTAAGACAGCAAAGTCTTGAAGGGATTCCTTTCTGCACCTCCTCCTCTTAGATCATTTAATCCTTAGTGCGGAGCCATGAACAAATAATCTCTGTCCCTTGTCTCTCAAGCTGTGCAAATCAATTTAGGAATGGTGCAAGCTAAAACTTGCAAATAATCAGTTGGATATGTCCAGACATCCTGACCTGGGCTGTTACAGCTGCTTCGCCTGGCATCAGTAAAGGTCTAGGAGCCCTGCTGCACAAGTGGTTTGGTTCACTCTTCTCTCTTGCACGCAGAAATCGCAGTATTCCCGAGGACTAAGTTAGGTGTCTGCAATATATAGTCTGACTGTGGCCCACTATCCTCATTGAGACTAACTGCACGCTTAAAATTAAGGCTATGTGGAAGTACTTTGCTGTGTCAGGGATGCAGAGCGGAGGTTTCTGCTGGTGCAAACAGAAAACCACACTCACGTGGGGAACCCTCACATGGCTGGCAAAGTACAGACCTGCTTGCTTTGCTCTCTCCTCCGTTAAGTGATATGCACGGCAGTATAGCCTCTGTTGCACCTGAGATCTCAAGACAATGCTGCTATTTATTTTCTGAAAGAAAAAAGTTCCTTGTTTGCTTTTCCTCTTTTCTTTTTAAGACAGGTAAAAAATACCTATTATGTAATCATATATCGGGGCGGGGGGGGAAGTTATCTCATGGTTGCAAATCTTTGAAACCATTTGCCTCAAAGTAAACAATAAGCACTTAAGAAAAGCTTTGTCTGTTGGAGCAAAACTTCTGACTAGAAATCTTACTTAAACCTTATCTTTGTTTTGCAGCAGTACCTGAAAAGAAGTATGAAAAAGCAACGAAGGCAGCAGAGCAAGGTAAAAAGAAAACGAAGCATGTTGGTGTTATCTCTCTTAAAAGACAATGGCACAGAAACAAAAACCTCAGATTCAGACAGCTGGGCAACAGCAACCTTTAAATCCATTGCTCTGCTAGTATTTGCTAGGGCTCTGCTGTGTTTATCAGAGCAACAGGGAATTTCCACCAGGATACTGGCTTTTTCCCACTTCCACAAAACTGCAACCCCCACAAAAGCTTCAGGTGAACAGACCACCCGCTTCAGCTTGAAGGTCCTGTGCTGGGACTTTGTGTCCCACAGGTCCTGTGAGAGGTTTCCTGCCCCTGTAGCCTGGGCAGGGATCAGCCTTTACTCTTCAGTCTTAGAGAGACTTGCAATGAGCTAAGGGGGCAGAGACCCCCTAAAGTCAGCTGAGCTGCATTTCTTATCCCAAATGAAACATTAGCCCCATGAAGAGCCACAAAGGTCCACTGCAGAGAAACTCAAAAGCTTTGAGACCAGAACTTGCAGATGTTTGTAGCAAAAAGCTTAGGATTGGTATGGATGAGGCATGAGCTGGAATGTCTGGGAGTGGGAACACCAGAAGAAGAAAGGATACGAGAACTGCATGTGTCGATGGCACATAGTTCAGAAGGTCACAAAGTCTACATACAGTTTCCCAAGCCAACCAGAGCAGGAACACCAAGGGACAGTCTACACCCAGGCTAAAGCAAAACTCAAGCCACTGAGTGACGATGGTGAACAAAAAAAGAAAAGGATTGGAGCCTTAAAACCTCTAGACAAAGATACACACTTATGTTTATTATTATTGTTACTTTCAACATTATATCCTGCATGCTTGCTTCTTGCACACTTGTTAAAAGCAATCTGTACTTTTTCAGGTTAGTATGGTAAGGAGCAAAGTAGTAAAACACTGCTGTAAATACCCAAATCTTGTCAGCCCTGGCTTCCTTTATGAGATACACATCGTAATCTATTGTGGTTTTTTACTAACTGTCTACCAAAGTGATTTTTGTAATTACTCATGCTCAAATTGGCAATTAGAGCGCTGATGATGAATTTGACATTTTCAGTCTTATCATGTTGGAGTTTTTCCAAACTTGCCGGTAACCTTTAGAATAAGGTATAAACCATATTTACTAATGTAGATTTGATCGGTTGAGCTGTTATCCCTTTCATTTCTCCAGTTTCTCAGCTTAAGCTTTACTCAGCATTACTCAAGCCAGCATGGGCACCCTGCAGCAGCTGTCAGCTGCTTTTAGTTGTCATAGAAAATGTTATAATTAGGTGGGCCTTGGCCTAGATTTCAATCATTGTTAGTCTGGGTATCTCCATACTATTTTCCATTGCTGTACAAGTGCTTCTCCAGCCGCCTGCAGTGCTTCCCCTCTGTTTGGCTATCTCATGCATCAGTGAGGTGGTGTTTGCTGTAAGATTTGTCCCTCCTACAATGTGCCACCATTAGATGAGACTTTATCTGCAAAATATTTTAACTGTGCTATAAAGAGCACAGACTGAGCAGTACAAACCATAGTTTCACATGGTTGGCATTGAGCAGGGATTTCTAAACCATTGGTTGTACCCCCCCAGGGAGCTCAAAGGGGGGACAAACTATTTCCCATGACAGCAGGCAGCAGCAGCAGCACTATCTCGCCATGCCAGCAGTCATCTAGTTTCTGCAAGTCAGAGAAGTAAGAGCAATGTGTAATGTCTATCGCAACTGTTCCTGCAGATTCTTCCAAGCACTGGCAGCAGCTCAGTTCCTCTGCTGCACAGAAACGAACGTAAACACTTTCAGACAGCAGTTGTCTCTGCTTCTCATTTTTGTGCCCTATATGTACAAAGCTACTGCCAACACATTGATCACTCAAAGGCAAATGAGCCAAAATAACTTTCAGGAAGTTTTTTTAATATTAGCATGAACTTACATTTCTAATTGAAGAGTAAAAAAATAAGATGATGGAAGCAGCTCTGAGTTATGTTTTGAGTGAAGAGAAAACTGTACCTAATTCACTGCTCCCAGGTAACTGGAAGCTCTGAGGAAAAGTGAGGACTCTCTCTCTTAATCAGGATAGTATGAATGCACCAGGAAATAGTTTTTAAGCTGAAAGGGATTTTTGAGCCTTTTAGATGGGGAAATTAAATAATTCACCCTGCTAGCTATTGTATACCAGGATACCTGTGGAAAAGCAGACAGACTGACCTAGTCAAAACTAGGATTTGCAATTTAAGGAAAACACTAAATATAAGGAGACTTGCAGAAAAAATTTGAGTGTTGGCAGCTCCATTTGTTTAGCAATCAGGACAGAGCTTCATTGTTTCAGACCTGAAGGTTTTAGGGATCAAACATGCTATTGCAGCTTTGACCGCAAATCCCTACAGTCTGGAAATAGGCTAAAAGGTTGTAACAACATTTCAGTTCACTAATCTTTTATTAGCAGCAAAGCAAAGTTGCTCAAACATTTTCAACTCTTAAAAGGAGAGCAAGAAGGCAGAGAACTGCCAGAAGTGTCTGGAAAAGACAAAGCTTTAACTCTTTGCCCTATTTGTTTGAAAAATGACATCAGCAAGTGTCAGACAGTTGCCAGGGAATTACAGCCTGTTATTAATGTAACTGAGAATTAATACTTAAAAAAAAATGAGGAAAAGGCAAAGATTTTTTCTTGTGATATCCAATAGTACTAACAAAGGAGTTAATTACCATTGGTTAAAGCAGGTCAGATGAGACCGGGGTTTTTTATGCTCTGGTTGCACATCTGCAAGGTACAAGGTGGGAACCATGAACTTTTTTCACATACACTGTCAAACAACAACAGAATAGAAATCACTTTCAAGATATATTTAAGCACTTAGGGACAACATATATTTAAATAAATTTTCATTAGCTGATTGTATTAAAAATCATTTCCTATGTGAACATGTATTCTAATATTTCCTTTTTCTTTTCTCTTTTCACTTTTGCTTCCCTTCTCTTCTCTTTCTTCAGATAAATCGAAGATGAAACAAGGAAGTAAGCTATAGTTTTACATATTGCTTCTCCCTATAACTGATAAAGCAATGTCAGATCTATAAATGAGAAAAAAAATGTATAAAAACTCCTGCTGCTACTCAGAATTGTAGATTATGGTTGATTAGACAGACTAGAACTGATACAGCAAAGCTGATAATAGTAATAATGGATATGTCGAGAAATTCTAGTCTGGTTAAGTCAAAGAAGTTTCATCCCAATGCTGTATATTCTTCCTTGACAAAAGGAAGAGACTTGTGCAATGCCAGCATGAAAAACCTATTCAGAAAGTTTATATTTATTATTTTCCACACTAAATTCTTCTCTCCACACCTGCTAGGCTCGCTACAGGTCTCAGCTATGTATTCTGATGTCAATATGAGCTTAGCACTGCAAATCAACACAGAGCAAGTAACACAAGGCTCTTGAAATGGGACTTGTGCTACAGGTTGTCATTTTGCCAAGTTATGGCAGACTGTCTTAACAGACCTCAGTAAATTCAGTCCTACAGAATACAGCCAGTGTTTATTTACACTTTAATTTCCCATTTCCATGTCAACTGGCTCTGAAGCACCTTCCCAAATGTTTCCTTGTTTGGGGATAAAACAAAGGAAGTTTGTTTGAAGTCAGTTTTGTCAAGTTATGTCTTAAGCTTTCAGTTCAGAATTGTTTAATGTTCTTTTTTTTTCAAAATGAATCATTGAGGTAACATTTTCTACAACAGTTTGGGTAACTGTGTTCTTAATAATGGAGGTGCATAACAACTTTAAGTACTTACAGGCAGGCTCCTGAAAGTAAAGGGTTTACATTGTGCATTAAATGATTTATTTTGGTAAAGGCATAATAGTGTAGTATTTAGCCATGTTACTTGTATTCTTGTATTAACCACAAAGTCTTTATTTGAGATGTGAATCACAGAGAGAGAGAGAGAGAGAGAGAGAGAGAGAAAGGTCTGTGTCTTCCACTCTCCTCTTTTTTTTGTAGAGACCATTGCACTGAACATGGAATCTCTCTTGGGAATTTTTCATAACTCATGAGCACAGAAGGACAAGGTTTTCAGTCTTCTCACTGAGCTTTATTTCTGTTAGCACAGATTTCTGTCATTAACTTAATATTTAAAAGTTGGTGTTGACTTTTTATTAGGACTATTAGAGATACTTAGTTCCACTGTATATGCTTCACAGATATCTGCAGTAAATTGTTTGTTTTCTCACTTTGAAAAATAGTGACTGAATCATAAACTTGTGAGTACAAACCCTGAAGGTAGAAGCAGGAGAGCAGGTATAGCTTCTGAAGCAGATGTCTGGGACGTACTAAGGATGGAAAGAGACAGCTATATTACAATAAAATTACACTTTTGACCTTGTTCAACAAATTCCTTTCCCAAGTCTTCTCCTTTAAAAATTATATCATCTGGAAGTATTGCCTTTTTAGAAGAACAATGTAAAAGGAGAAGAACAATGAAACATTTATCTCTTGACGTCAGCCCCAACAGAACAGGAGTTTCAATGTCAACAGTAAATTAAATTTTTCAACTTGATGGTTACTTCTACCATAAATAAAAAATTATTATTTCTGGATTCCTTCAATTCAGGTTCCCCATGAGCTCAGTTTGTCTTAGACAGAGCCGAATACTAAATCGTGAACAAGAAGTTTTATTGATACCATGATAAATTACTGTTGGACACATTCCATGCTTTTGTAACAAAAGTGACAATTTGTGAATTGTGTGTTCTTAAGGCAGTAAACAATTATCACTCCAGCTACCCACTGTAGCTACTGCAAGTTTCATATTTATCTGCTAAACACAACCTCCTCCTCATTAGAAGTCTTGACCTTTTATCCTATGTGTAGAAATCAAAAGGGTCTTCTAACACGGTTCTTTAAGATCTTCTTGCACTGAATTGCTGCCATGTTTCTCAACAGAAAGAATTTTTTCTTCATATCTGATGGAGAACATTGTTTTTTGTTTGTTTTTTTTTCCAGAAAATACTGGTTAATTAGTGTTTCTCAGAAAACATGTATAAACCAGCGCAACCAGTAGTCAGATGGTTAAAACACTCACTTAACATGCAAGAATTCAAAATCCAAGCCTCTGTTCTTTCTGACTAGCCTGCTTTGGGACAGTCTCATTTGTCTTTTTAATTTTGGTGGGAAAAGCTTTAGAGACCTTGGTTTCATTAGCCCAGAATGATGGTCTCACATTTTGTCTGAAACAGAATTCTTGTTTTCTGTTGGTTCAAATTATTGCTTATGCCTTTTACAGGGGACTTCCCTTCCTCGTACAGTATCCATCAAGGATGTTGTGGCCTAGCCATCTTCACTACTTGGCTGTAGGCAGAATAAAAAGAACTTTTCATCCTCCTATTTGTCACTATTGCGTTGCTTTCTCAATTTGTTACATATCTGACCCTCAGAAGAGAATAGTTCCAATAAGGAGACTCTTGGACTTGCTCAGCAAGAATGGACAATCACGGATGAAGGAAGTAGGCCACAGCCAGTTCTGATGAGTCAAAATTGGCAAAGGGTCAGTTTTGTCCTTCCTAGTTAAGAAACTTAAAAAACTATCCTTATCATATATTAAGTTGAAGCTTGCAAATTTTATAGGTTTCATAGCTAAGTTGAAGCTTGCAAATTTGATAGGTTTCATAGTTAAATCGATAAAACACACTTTGTGGACTGAACTCTCTGAACGGAAACAGGTGAATTTAGTACAACTCTTCCTATCACTCAGTTTTTCACTATTTCTTCCAATATACAGTTATAGTCTCTCATATGATCTAGATGCTTCATTCTCTCTTATGATTAAATCTCATAGTTTCACTCAGTTATGGCTTCTGACTATGACTTTATTCATGTGAATACTTCTTTTACAGATCCTGGAAAAGAGAAAGAATTGAAATCTCCAGCTGCTACAAAAGATAAAGGTAACACGGCAGGAAAAAATTGTTTAAAACCCTAAGATCTACGTGCATCAATAAAAAAACCTTGCAATGCATTGGCCTTTTTGTTTTTATGGTATAGTTTAGTTAGGAATTTATGAGCGTAATATTATTTCAGTAAATTTATGAAAAAACTTAACTGGCATTACCTGGATCAGGAGTGCAAATAGAGACTTGGTAATACGAAGCACCTGTATGAAAACTTAGAAGTCCAAACTCAGAATTTAGAAACACTTGTTAACGTTTGCTATTACAAGCTGCAAAGTGAAACGAATTTTAAGTGACCTTTGTTCTTTCATTACGCTTAAGAATAGTTCGTAGTTTCACTTTGTGAGCATGCTAAAACTGATGAAAAACAGTTTTGTACTACACATTTAATTGGTATCATGGCTCAGTTAGAAACTGCCAATTATTCAGTCATTATCCCAGAGGTTTTAGGTGTTAACCTTTTATCACTCTAGCTTGAAGATTAATAAATTATTTTTTACAGAACATGCTAAAGAAAAGGAAGGAAAGAATCCTACAGCTTTAAAAGATAAAGGTAAGAATACACAATATAATATAAAACTTGTTGAAAACCACACAAAGTAGAATGAAGACATTAATTTTAAAGTAATCATTATAAATCTTTCCCATTATAAATCTTAACCAATCAATATTTAATTGGTTAAAATATTCTACAGGATATATAGCATGAAAAAAGGAGGGGAAAAGGACATAAATAGAATATGGTGAGCCAATTAACATTCAGAAGTCTCAAAATTAATTAAATAAATATCACAAAACCACTGTGAGTAATGGTTAAGAACTTTTGTAAGAATATTCCTTTCTGAACAATGCAAAGTGTTTAATAGGAGCTAGTTAACAAAGTCTGAACTGAATGCTTGCATAAATCTGTGGACATAATAGGAAGAAAGTAAAGTTTATGAGCATAGGAGTGAGTAATGTGCTTTCTGGGCTCTGTAAAAGCTATAGTTAAAAACCCATAGCTTCATCCAGTCAACCACCTGCAACATGAAAGTTGGTCTGAATCTTTCTTTTATTCCTTATTTTTTATCAAACAGTTCCCATATCTTTTTTAATTTGGTCAGAGTAGACGGTTAGCTCAGCTGAATTTCTTTTCATCCATTATTTTGCTGGGTGCTTTTTACCCATCTTGTTGCTTCCCTCTTTTCTAGAGATAGCTGTATTTGAAAGGAGAAGTGTTTTATGGATAAGTCTTATTTGACCTGTTCTTTACGTTCTTCAGGATAAAAAGATCTACCATACAGATAGACTTATTAATATCTATTCTAAATTATAGTCATTATATATTATTTCAAACAAAGAACAAAATAAAGAGTTTAGTTCAAGCACTATGGAAAGATAAAAAAAAATCTAAAACAAAAGGAGGAATAATCATATTGCTAGACATATTTTCAAAGTCCTGGAAGCTGTGTTCATTCACTCACTCTTGTTTAATTGGGCAATCACTAATTAATTACTTCTTTATACACAAATTAAAATTAAATTGTAATAATCTGCAAATCCTATGGTTCATGTATTGTTCTTCTATGTGTATTCTACTCCTAAAGTACACATGCCCCATTTACATGAGCTTAGTTATCTGGACCAGAACTGTATATCCAAACTCTCCTGGAGTCCCATGGCCCTCTCCACAGACTGCCTGTAATCTGTTGTTCCCTGATGGGATTGTGCTGAACAATTAGAAGAGGCATTTAAGTGACAGCTCTGCCCCCTCCTCCTCTGCATGGAGCAGGTATGCTCAGCCTGCTGCTCCTTCCAAAGGATTACTGCGGGTGGGGAGAAAAAGAAAGAGAGAGGGGACACAAATGGTTTTTTCCTCTTTGGCAAGAGTTTCTTTAGAACCATTGGAAAGGGGTTTACCAGCCCTGAACAAGCTTCTGTAGCATGTCCTTCTCTGAGTACTCCCACAGCGCTGCTTTTAACCTCCTAGGCTCATGCTCAATAGGTCAGTGACTTCAATCACTAAGTTGCTAACAGGTCCTTCTAACATGACAGAGGAGGCTAGACCTTCTCCACCCGGCCTTCAGAAAGGGGCAGGCAGGAATTTATTTCAAACATCAAGTGCAGGCCATGTTATATCAGATTTCTTACATTTTAGGAAAACAAGGCAAAAAAATCTCTGTAAAAATGCCAACATATTACTCAAAGTGTTACCAACTCACACCACTTTCTTTACCCCATGTAATACAGTCATGCATGCCCGATGTATTACTGCTGCTAACAGCAAGATCTTGAGCTACAACTCGATGTTGAATACAGCTGCAAATGCACCCCACGCTCTTGAGCCCCTGCAGCAACGTTGATGTCCAGCCCAGCCGAGCCTGGCCCCTCAGATCCTGAGAGCACTTGCTGATGCAGCCATCCCTGTTTCCTGTAACCAGCATCAAACACACAGTTCAGTGTTGGTGTCTAAAAATGTGGGTGCCGATTTGTGAGTTGAGTAGCTTAGTTCAAAATATAGTGGCAGCAAAGACTCTATAGGAAGAACTTACAAAGCTGTGTGGGAGAAACTCTAGAAATCTTTGTGCCTTTCTGGGCTATGTGCTTTCCCTATTGCATTCTGGATTGCTCTGCTACATAAACATAAGTTTAGCAGTATAAATCCTCCATTTCAGTCACCGTATTTGCCCAAACTGTAGCTCATAAATTAATCAAAGCCTTATTTGTATGCCACTCTTTCACCTCTGCATCACCTCTTCAAGCCTCCTCAGTGGGCCTCTGTAAACGTTGACCAGGTTATTGGGGCCTCCTTTTCACTCTTTGCAGCTTGGTGTCTTACGACGTTTCTTAAAATGGATGTTTCTGGCAAATAAAAATATATTGAAGGACACTGGAAAGTAAGGATTTTTAAGACCGCATACACATGCTAATTATGTATTTTGGGAGTTTGTTACTATTCATGTAAAACCAAATAAAGGAACATTTTTAGATGAGGTGTTAAATACTTGTGATGATTAATGTTTGCCTGGCACCTTATGCAATAAAAGAGGCATCATCACACCTCATTCTGTTTGAAGGATGGGCTAAATTTGGATGAACAAGGATGATGTCCAGACCAAAAACCTTATCATAGAGCAGGCTGTTTTTCAGAAACTGATGCACAGTGTTTTTATTTAAAGCAGAGACAGGAAAAACAAATCCTTGAATTTGGAGTTATTGCTGGGATACTCTGTAGATCACAACCTCACATTGTTACCTTACCTCTTTTATGAGGTAAATAAAATGTCTTCAATCTTAGAGTCTAATTTTATTGACAGTAATTAAGCAGAACACTGAAAGAATATACTTTCCATTGTCTTCTGATAAAGGACAACTCAAGACTCCTTCTGAATTTATAACTAGTTTTTCAGCTTTTTTCTGAAGTAAAGAAGCCCACTTACAACAATGAATATAAAAGCTGATTTTCTGTTGACATAAGCATATTCAAATAACGTGAGGCCAATGAAACTCTAAGGTATAATTTGCCATGTGTTTTTTTGATAGATATCTTACCCAGCTAATCAGAGTAGAAGCTCATTCATCCAGAGTCTCTAACAGTGGCACTAAAAGCTCATGACATATCATATATAACTCCTCGCTGTTTTTTTTTTAAGAAATTCACTAGAATTGCTCTATGCTGAGTTATTAAAGTGCCAGCATTTGTGCTGTATAGATAATGTAAATTCACTCTTACCCTGTGTTCCATGATTTGTTTTCCAAACAAATGCTCCTTTTTTCCCTCTTGTTTGCTTTTGCCACGTTTTGGTATATCTTTGCATCTTTTCTTATGTCAGTTATGTGTGGATAATAAGCCTATTTATTTTTATGAACAGATTGGTAGGGGAAATCAGTCAGTAGTGTGTATTTCTTTCTTGCCATATACATAATAGCACATTGTCATTAAAGAAACAAATGTGCTGATTTGCACTTGCTATGCCATGGTTGTGTTTCCTTTAAAGTAAAAGTAAAATGAAAGAACATCTTGCCCGTAGCATTTTTTATCTTAACTTATAACACGCATTTTTTTTCTTTAAAAGTAGAAAGTTATGTTGTGAGACTCACCTACAGAAAAGCAGTGTCTGTTCACTTAATATTTCCTCCTATTTACATGTATTTATTTGTTGTTGTAATTTACATGAGAACTAGATCTTTATCCTGAAGAGTTCACACACTGTTGCTGCTGCATCTTTTTATATCGTCTTCCTAACTTGACCCAGCTTCACCCCAGAGTAGGATGTGGGAGGAAAGCAGCAAGGTGAATGTTGGCTTTAAGCCAGCTTTATGGTTTTCCCCTTCTGGGACAAGTAGGAAAGTAGTCAACTGAGAGCAGAAGTTTGAAAAGTTCTCAGTGAGTCCCTGTCTAAACCCCTGAAGATGAAAACCTGCTAGCTGGAAGGGAAGCAGGACTGGTGATCTCAGTAGCCTTGGCTCAGATGGTGGGGAAGTTGGTGCGCCATGGAAAGTGTCCTGCATTGATAGCTGCATCCAAAAGCTGTAAGAGTCAAAAGTGTTGAACCTGCTTTAGGAGCTGCAAATCATAGGAAATCTCAGGGACACCTGCTACATGGATGACAAAAAAAAATGATGGGCATATGCCACCAAACCCACAAGGCCAAAGGCAACGGTTTGTGCCAGTGACTGTAACAGTGGCTGCTGATCTTTGAGATCACAAATGTGCACACAGAATAAAATAGTCAAGTTGGGGTAGCTGTTGTCTCAAGGCTTCCTGTATAGTCAGCACAGAGGCTCCTTCAAAGGGTTTCAGTCTTCATGCTGGAAGTTTTCTCTCAATCACCTGAGGGAGTCCACCTGCTGCTCTGAAGGCCAGGCTCCTAACTTAAGTACCTATGCCTGAACGGTGTGATTTCTCCAATGGCTTCAGCCACCCTGGAAGTGAACTTTTTCTGCTACAACTCACACTTAAAGACAGATGGATAAGTGGGATTGCTTCCTGGTACCATGGTAGCCAGGAGGATGATCAGAGTTAAACTTATTTTGGAAATGATCTTCTTTTAGCTTTATCTGTTTTACTGAAGATTTGGTTAACTTTCGTTTGGAATAAATGGCATGTTTTTTCTAGATGCTTAGGTGCTATATCCTGTCAGATGGATTGCAATTGGGTCTAGTCAGCATCCTGCAAGCTGTGATATTCTCTCGCTCAAAGCACATACATTCATAAGCCTGTGAAATTACTTCCTCACTTTGGAAAAAAAAAATTCTTCCTAATATTCCCTGATACATACACTTAAGAGGTCAAGAGGCTATTGCTTAAAAAAAAAAAAAAAAATTAAATACTAGTTGTTTATATAACATCATGTCTATTTTTCCTGTGCTTGCTGACCCTGAACACATGCTTCCTGAAGGACTGAGGCAAAAAATCGGGCTTCAGCCCATCAGAGAAAACAGGATAATACTTTCTGTCTCATGAAGTTTTGGATAACGCCCTAAGAATTTCTAATCCTGTGTCATTATTTGCATTTTCCCCTTCTCCTTTCTGATTTCTCCCTTCTGTGAGGTCTCTACAGACAGAGTGATCTATAGTAACTTCTACTCTTGCATTTGCTACTAACATTATTACACCTTAAAAAAATATAAGGTGGTCACTAGAGAGGATGTAAAGACAGGTCAAGGTTGCATCCATTTATGTTCACAATTTTAGTCTTAATTTTTAAAATTTTTTTTTCTTTTAAGTGTAGAAAGGCAGTCCTGTCTTCTAAGTCTCAAAAACTTAATCATCTCCCTTACAGATTCTCTGAAAGGAAAAAATCCCAAGAATCCAGAGGTGTCAAAGGAAAAAGGTAAGTGAAGAAGTTAAGAAATTCAGAACTGAATATTATCAAAACAGCTATTCAATGCTAGAAACAGGTCTTGAGTAGGAATATTCAAGGATGGAAAACCAAACCCATCCTGGTTCGTGTTTAGATTATTTTATCCATGATATTGTTTTTAATAATATTTGTGCTGTACAGATCCCCAGTAGGGTCCCTAGTAACTACCTGGGGTTCTTTTAAATGCAGAGATTTGAATTTGCATCCTGGGGGAAATACTAAAATGTATTTTTATACCACCTTTGGATGTTAGTCTGTCAAAAACAAGTTGTCTAAATCCCATAGTGGGGACATTCCTCCAGGGAACTAGATTAAATCTGGTCCATGTGGCTATGGCTCCAGAATGTGGTTGACTGAGAATGAGACTGGCTGAGGCTACTGACAGATCCAGGTGTTTGAGGATGACTGATATAAGCCAGGGTTTCTTCCTAATTTGTTGGCAACACAGAGACATACATCTCTAATCTTTTCAGTTGCAGGAGGTTGGACTGCTTAGCTGTGCACACGGAGGTGACGGATTGTTTGATAGTGTCTATTTGGAGAAAACCCTATTTGTTGCAATGTGACATGTATTGAACACTAATACAAATAATTATAGGATTCATGGGCACTGATAACTTTCTAGAGAGTACTGAAACAGCTCAAAAATTTCAGGGAAACGGCAAAGGCTAGCAGAACTGTGCATGATTCCTGAGCTATAAAGGCACATCTGACGACCAAACTGTAATGAAGTCCCTTTTTTTGGAAACTGGAGGTATTCAACACAGTCCAGATAACAGCTGGCACAGTGCAGAGTAGTACTGAATAGACATGCAGCAAAGTGATGAACTTCTGGGAGGAATGTATTATTCCTTGTGAAAACTCTGGGGGATGAAGCCAGGGCACCACTTGGGGCTCAGGATTCTCCACTTCATCACTGTTGTCAGTCGATGCGTCTCACCTGGGCACCACAAGATCATAGTTTTCCTTTATTTGTGCTTAGCCAGCTTCTGGATTTTCTTTTGTCCTTGGGTTCTGCCTTGTCAGGTACAGGAAAGAGAGAACTAGAATTTTAATGTTTTTTCTCATCTCCTTTAATACTTTGTCATATACTGCAGAAAAATTAAAGATACAATTATGTTCTTGGACTATTCTTTGTGACATAAAATGTGTGACTATACATTCAAAGGATGAGCACTGCTCTTATTTTATACCCAGCTTGCCTGTCATTTTACAAGGCTATACATACGTAGGAAGTAAAAACCTGTTCACAGGCAATACCCATATGGCCTCTTTGATATTAAAAGAATAATGGAGTCCTGAATGAGTAACTGGTCCTTTTGTCACTCCTGAATAAAGAAAACTCCCACTTACCTTTATCATCAGCCTCTGGCTTTCAAGACCAGTATTCCTAATATTTTAATTGTATCAATGTAGATTTATTTTTTATTTGGGTTCAGCAAAGGAAAAATCCATTGATGCCAACTGCTCTATGGAATTGCTTTCTTCTTTGTAACCTGTTATTCTTCACTGCCTACCTGAGAGACAGCTTAACAGTTTCCTCAAAATGCGAAGAAACTAATGACATATTGAAGGCTTATTATTTTGCATACCCAAGTCTAAAAGGATGAATGAATGACCTCATTGTTTTGTCCTGTTCTTTATTTCCATGCTGTTAAATCCATTTAATTATAACATCTTTTGTGCTCTCTACATATCAAATTGTTTGACTTGCTTTCTTTTCAAGTGTCAT
>VYZW01021289.1:9184-29278 GCA_013401315.1 Balaeniceps rex
TGCAAGAATAGATGTGTTTTCTGATGAAAAGCTAGTTGCCATAAATATGGTTTTAGCATGGATTTGACAGAGGGAATTATTTTTCCAATATATAGTAGAAGCTGTGGTTCTGGTTTAGGAATTTTATGAAATAACTTGAGTGCAGGAAAAAGGTACTATTAAAAAAGAGATTTTTATAATAGTGTCCCTTCTAAGACCTCTCTTTTCTTCCTATTTGGCTGCTTAGCATCATCTCTCTCTACTCTGATTCAGTTTTAATAAGTGTTTTTCTCTGCAAACTGTCGGCTGTGATGCACAACAGAAATAGGTGCACACACAGGTTGTGATTCCTCTCCCCATCATTGCATTTTGATTCTGAACTCCAGATTTAATCTATTTAAATAATCTACTCTTGGGACTTAAGTCAACTGCTAGATACTTTTTGATGTTCAACAAATAGTAAAGCATTACAATTTAAATCAAATAACCAAATCCATATGAAATACAGTACTTGTTATCTTTCCAACAGATTTATTTTCTTCCCTGGATCCATTTTAAGCTGCATTGCAGTTGCCAAATCAAAAATAAACTGAGTTTTCAGCATAGGGGTGTGATAAGCATATGATTTCCATTACATCCCAGTGTGCTACATAATAAAGAATGGAAACATATAGCACGTTTTGAGTATAGAATTGAAATGGATTTTCTGACCTAGTCCCAGTGAATAGGTGCTAAAGTGATGGCAAAGACTGTAGCTCCTGGACTGTAATTATCATTTGAGTTACTTCTCAGTGGTAGGAGACTTTAGACCTGTGGGCACAATTTAAAAAAAAAAAAAAAAAAAAAAAAAAAAACAAAAAAAAAAAACANAATGCTTTTGAAGTTTAGGGTGTGGGAAAAAGTGATTCACATTGGTTCTGCTTGTTCATATGTTATCCTGTTGCATGTTTGTAAGAACATAATCCTACAAAGTATTTTAAAACATATTTGAGTGTTTTAATCAGCTGGAACTTCAAGAGAGTGTGAAAACAATTCTGGTTTCACAGAAGTCAGTCATGTTGTGTTTTCTTCAGTAGCAGCAGAAACTCATCTACATAGCATATATTTTAAATTCTTATGAGCATAGAAAGCATCACTTTGCTTGTTCAGTCCCTCCAGAATCAGAGTCCTCTGTAGCTGTTGCTCTGAGTTAAATGAATATCACTACTGTGTATTTCACATAAAATGGAATTGATACAGAATATAATCTGCCTTTCTTTTCTGTTGTAGCTTGGCTTTACATCCCCGAAAAGACATTGTAGTCACTGGCAGTGATGACCACCTCTGGAAAATGTGGGCTTTACCTGATGGGAACATCATCATGACAGGTGAAGGTCACAGTGATTGGCTTTCAGGCTGCTGCTTCCATCCAAGGTTAGTGCAAACAGTCCCCTGAACTAGCACTAATCCCTTCTGGGGAGTACTTGTTTGCTCTTTCTTTGTTCACTGGCCTGCTTTGATGACTTTCTATTCTCCGTGTAACCCTGCGCTCTCTGCTGAATTTCCAAACATGTAGATAAATGTTCCTCTGGCTTTCAGTGTGTTGACTTAAGATTGATTGCTTTTAGTATTTTGTACATCTTAAACTTTGTCCACGTGCCAGTGCACGTAACAAGGAGTAATAAGCTTTTTAGGTCTCACTGTATTCATTTTCTCCATGTTCGTGCCCTATAACAAACACAGTTCCATTATTAATAATACAGAAAAGTTGATTTCTTGCAGTAGGCATTATTTGTCATATGACTAAGAGTATTTGAGTTTACCTAGAGAATAAGAATATGAGTTTTCCTCCTTTCTCTTTATACAGATTTGAAGCTGAATTAATAAATGAAAGTGAACATTGAAAATGAGAAATAAATATTTAGGTTACAAGGGTCATGGAAATAGGCCAAATATGAACTAGGTATTTTGGTCATTCTGTTGAAAAATAGAGGGTTTTTTCAAAATTGTCATTTTACTCTCAAAAAAAAAAAATCCATTTGTTAAAACTGAGCCTGTGTATGTTAAAATGATTTTGCATGAGATTTGTGAGGCTGCAGTTTTAATAGAGTTCTTTACTGTTAATATAATAAAGGTCTGCCAGGCTACTCACCTGAGGATCACCTATAAAAAGAGCATTATTAAACCTCCAACCTTGTATTTTCATTGTATTTATTTTATGAAGCAATATTAGCTCTTTCCTTCCTATTTAATTGCATGGTTCCTCCTGATTTCTGATATTGTAAAGAGTTAGCAAACGCACACACAATCCTCTAAACACAAGAAAATCCCCTCCCTGTTTTCAAAGCCTCAAGAACATGGAGTCATGCTTTCTGGGATGAATTAAACATGCACTTACTCTTTTCTTGCATCTATTTCTCCTATGAAACATAGACTTTTTCTTAAGATGCTTGTGTTTTACAATGTTCACTTTTTCATGTGTATATCCTTAGAAATAATTTTATATGTTTAAAAGAAGAGAATAATATTTGACTTAAATAATTATATGTTATACAGGAGGAGAGAAATGGAGAGCTCAGCTTCTTATTTTAAGATGGATGGTAGGAAAACTTTTCTATTACTGAATGACAGGTTGCACAGAGTTTATGAGCATACTGGACATCCTAAGTCTAACTTGCAGATAAGCAGAATGCTGCCTTACCTCTTACCTGTTATGAATATAAAACTTATCACAGGGAAAGAAAGGGAAATACAATTAGAAGAGCATGTTATCATTTAAAGCTGCTGGGCATGCTAATCAGATTTCGATAATGCATTGTTACCATGACACCCACTGACTCAGAGACTCAAAACTATTTTCTCATTAGTCTTTGACCAGAATACAGTCCTTTCAATAGGCTTTCCTATTTCTCATTCAATTATTGAAATTAAAATGAGTTGAGGTACATGATTATTCTCTTGCAGTATAAATTGACTCCTGCTGAATGCTCTGGAGTGATTCAAAAGCAGTGCTGCTAAAATATTGTCTTCTGTTACTGGATAAAATATGTATAATGTCACAGAATACATTTAATCATACTTTTTTTTCCTTTTTTTTTTTTTTTTTAAGTAGGGGACTTTTTTATATCAGGTGTTCTGGAAGTAAAAACAATTAAATAAAAATGGAAAGTTCTCATAGAATTTTTCTGGAATCAAATGTAGATAGCCTCTAGTTTTGTTCCTGTTCTAAAGATTTAAAATTATGTTCACTCAAAAGTTGAAAAGAAAAATATTTTTGTTGGCACTGGGCTATTAAATTGTGATCCTGAAATCTGGGTAGAACTCACACACTTCTACATTCTTTCCTTTTTGTCCTCTGTTAGATCATTTCTCCTCTATGTTTCTTCTCTTCGTCTGTAAAATCAGGTTTAGGATAATCTCCACATCTGGTCTGAGAAATATCCTATGTGTAGCCATAGGATGCGCATGCATGCACAGTCACACATACAAGTCCACTTTCAAATCATCTTTGGACAGCATCAGAATAATCCACACACTGACATTGAGTGTACTAATAATTTGAGGGGAAACAAATCTAGAGCTATGATATGAATTTAACTGATGGTTCTGCACATACAAATGACTTAAAATCCCAGAAATCCATTTTTACATGTTCACAGTGTACTATTACTTCAACAAGGTTCTTTCTCATGGTTGTCTTTGTGCCACCACTGTGTAAATACGGGCAAAGTTGAAAGTCACGTTGGTAGCTGTGAAGATCTATAATCTTCAACGTAAAGGTGCTGTTGGGTTTATATACCCTCAGCTTCTCCAAGAGCTATGAGAGAATGTGGGTTGGTAGTAGGAACTTACCTGTATACAATAAAAGGGTAAAGGTATGTTTTAGGGTCTGGACCTTGCCCGCTGGTTAATGCANTTTTCTTCTGTTACTGGATAAAATATGTATAATTTCAAAGAATAAATTTAATCTTATTTTTTTTTCTTTTTTTTTTTTTTTTTAAGTAGGGGACTTCTATATATCAGGTGTTCTGGAAGTAAAAACAATTAAATAAAAATGGAAAGTTCTCATAGAATTTTTCTGGAATCAAATGTAGATAGCCTCTAGTTTTGTTCCTGTTCTAAAGATTTAAAATTATGTTCACTCAAAAGTTGAAAAGAAAAATATTTTTGTTGGCACTGGGCTATTAAATTGTGATCCTGAAATCTGGGTAGAACTCACACACTTCTACATTCTTTCCTTTTTGTCCTCTGTTAGATCATTTCTCCTCTATGTTTCTTCTCTTCGTCTGTAAAATCAGGTTTAGGATAATCTCCACATCTGGTCTGAGAAATATCCTATGTGTAGCCATAGGATGCGCATGCATGCACAGTCACACATACAAGTCCACTTTCAAATCATCTTTGGACAGCATCAGAATAATCCACACACTGACATTGAGTGTACTAATAATTTGAGGGGAAACAAATCTAGAGCTATGATATGAATTTAACTGATGGTTCTGCACATACAAATGACTTAAAATCCCAGAAATCCATTTTTACATGTTCACAGTGTACTATTACTTCAACAAGGTTCTTTCTCATGGTTGTCTTTGTGCCACCACTGTGTAAATACGGGCAAAGTTGAAAGTCACGTTGGTAGCTGTGAAGATCTATAATCTTCAACGTAAAGGTGCTGTTGGGTTTATATACCCTCAGCTTCTCCAAGAGCTATGAGAGAATGTGGGTTGGTAGTAGGAACTTACCTGTATACAATAAAAGGGTAAAGGTATGTTTTAGGGTCTGGACCTTGCCCGCTGGTTAATGCATAATAGTGATGAGGATTGTAATTTGAATCTTTCCCAGTACTGATGTACAACAATATCCTTAAGAATCATAATGCCATTGAGTCTTAGGGGCAAAGGCCACCGAGTTTCTGAAGAGTTGTTGGATGGAGGAATCTCATTTTCCCCGTCACTGACAATGTGCTTCATTCCACAATTAATTTTGCTTAAAAACACATCTCCTTCACATCTGAGCAAAGTAGAGTGAGGTGAGAGTGTGGTTTGCTGAAGCTCCGGAGTCTGGTGGTGTATAGTTTTTCTACATTGCACCCAGTGCTCTTTGGTCTGTACAAGGGGTCTTAGTCCCCCCATGTGTTCTCCCCACGTGGCAGTGGCTCCCCCGGACAATAGATGAAGGGGAGCAGGCTAGCTCTGTGCATGTGAGGAGAGCAGAACATCTCTGTTGTGATCTCTGCAGATCTAAGAGTAGAATTTTGCCTTAAGCTTTTTAAATAAAAGTAAAACTTCAAACAGGTCCCGCCATCTACAGCGTGCAGCAGCTGGCAGGAAGGAAGGAGAACAGTGTTTCTTTTTTGAAGCTCAGGTGACAACTGGTCAAACTTCAAAACCAAATACTATTTTTACTCCAGTCTGCCTGAATAGTACTTTGCAGATGAATTAGCTGTTGCAAGTTCCTGTCACTGTTGCAAAATTTAGGAATATTTTCCAACTTATCTTTTACGTGTGTGAAGGAGTGAGGGAGTCAGAATGAATCCTGCCACAGTCATCCACACGGGCTTTGTGTTAAAAATCTGGATAGCTGGAGAAAAGCTGTGTAGTATACCTGTGGATACGAGGTGGCCCGAATGTTTGGAATAGCAGACAAAAATCTGCATCTTCTGCCAGTTTCCAGAATAAGCTGAGGATGTTAATACTGCACCTTTAAGAACCATACTCTAATTACACTAAGACATTTCATGGCATGTACTAGATTTATTTATCTTTATTACTAACCTTCCTGGGTGGCTAAATGTCGTGGTTTAGCCCCAGTCGGCAACTAAGCACCACGCAGCCGCTCGCTCACTCTCCCCCGCCCCCTGGTGGGATGGGGGAGAGAATCGGAAGGGCAAGAGTAAGAAAACCCACGGGTTGAGATAAGAACAGTTTAATAATTGAAATAAAATAATAATAATAGTAGTAATAATAATAATAATAATAATTGTAATGAAAAGGAGAATGAGAGAGGCAAACAAAACCCAGGGAAAAGAAAACAAGTGATGCAACCGCTCACCACCCACCGACCGACACCCAGCCAGTCCCCGAGCAGCGATCGCTGCCCCCCGGCCAACTCCCCTCGATTTATATACTGAGCATGACGTCATATGGTATGGAATAGCCCTTTGGTCAATTTGGATCAACTATCTTGGGCTGTGCCCCCTCCCAACTTCTTGTGCACCTGGCAGAGCATGGGAAGCTGAAAAAGAAAGTCCTTGACTAGCCTAAGCACTACTTAGCAACAACTAAAACATCAGTGTGTTATCAGCATTCTTCTCATACTAAATCCAAAACACAGCACTATGCCAGCTGCTAGGAAGAAAAGTCACTCTAACCCAGCTGAAACCAGGACACTAAAGAATCAAGGTCTGCAGCATAGCAGAGATGTTTGTTAATGTCTGATAAAATCACGATGAACAGTAAAATATTGTATTCTTGCTCCGCATGTGTGCTGATATAATGCGTAATGTCCTTAATATATTCATAAATATTAATCAAGTCAAGTCTTCTAAAATGTTTGTAGCCCTTTTCATGCAATCATCGTTTGAGTCTGTGGAATACAATGAATTCCTGAATTGAAAAGAAGTACAAAATGTAGGTTCTTAAAGCTATTTAAAACTTGCATTGAAAATGGCCAAATTGTCAACTACTTTGTAATGTCCTGTTCACCTGAGACAAAAGCAGAATTGCTTGTATCCTTTCTGTTGCTATTTCAACTCTCACAGTTACTGAGGAAAGAAATCAAAACTGTTATCAATTTGTTTATTATACCAAAAAATACCACAGCAGTTATCTTGAACTGTGTGGATTTTCTTTAAGTTCTGTTGCTATTGGAAAACTGGAGGTGGGTATTGTCTTCTCAGTAATTAGGAAAGAAAAAAAAAAAAGATAGGATAAGTACATTCATGCATCAAGCATCTTGAAAATAAAGGTAGTTAATGTTTGATATCCTAGAAAAAGGTGCCAGTGAGGGGATGCAAGACAAAGATGAGGTGCTGGGCTAAAAGAACAATCCATGTTCTGAAAGAACAGAAGCAGCTCTAGATTGTATCTCTTGAAGCTGAAGGAGGCGATGTTACCCTGATGAAAATCTATGCATGGATAGATGAGAAAGACAACCTTGTAGAGAGAGGGTGCAGAAGGAATTAGTAACATATATTGAGGATGGATGAGAGGATTCAGAGAGTGGTTGAATGGGCTGGGGAGGGAATAGCAACTCCAGGTGGGCTTAAATTCACACAAGAAGCTTTTAGGGGAATTCTGTAGCACATCAGAGCAGGCTATGGAGGGGCAGTGATTTTGATGCTCCCTGAATGACGGGGGGGTTTTGGGTAGTCAGCAATGAAACATTTATGAACGCTTGGTCTGCAGAAAGCTCTAAGCACCTGTCTCTAAAACCAAGGTCTCTTCCAGCTGCGTAAAGCTGAGCAGCACGAAATCACTGCTGAACTTATGTTGGCCAAAACATAAGCAGCCAAAAGCTGTGAAGTCTGCTCTTGACTTTAGCTATGCCCTGTCTGTAGTGGAAATTTCAGGCTCGAGATGGGGAACACAGGATACAATTTGGAAAATGCAGTCGGATGCTCAGAACCTTTTCCAGGCTTAAAATCTGAGGTCCTGTGGGTGACTGAGCACTGTGGTGGCCTCTCGAGTCTAAGTCCAAAAATGTTGCTGACAATCCTGAGTGAGAGAAAGGGGCCAGGATAGTGATATTTTCTCAAAGTTTTAAAGAACAGTGACTGATAAATATGAAATTGTGGAAGTAAGACTCTGTTGGAGTGGAAGTGATTTCCTCATCATACAAAAACTTTTAAGGTTTAAAAAAGTAAATTCCTGAACAGAATTGAAGTCAGAATAAACTGAGAAACTGAAATGAATTCTTGCTCAGGTAAGTCCCTAATTTTATTTTTTACATTATTTTAATTTTTTTATCATGTCATAATTTGGGCTTGTGAAGAAACTATCCAGAGATGAATTTCAATGTGAAAAAAGGATAGACTGTAAAGCCCAGCAGAACAATAATTGAGGAATGGAGGGAGGGTGTGGAGAAACCTCCGAGGAGTGATGGGAGAGAGGGACAACATTCTTGGGGGAAGGCATTCACAGAAAGGAGAGGCAGGCCGGATTTCAGGCCAGCCATGTTCAGAGGTAACAGGCAGAATCTGACACTGCTCATTGCTCACTGCGTCTCAGAGGACTTGTGCTTAGAGAAGGGGGGAGAAGTTGAGGAGCGAAAACCAGACTTGACAGCTAGGCAGGTACGTGTACAATTTCAGAATTTCACAGTGGACACGCTTTTGTAGTTTGAGAGCCCGTAGTACTTTTACTATCAACGTGAATTACAAGCGGGGAGAATGCTGCTTTTTTTGTCCCACACCTCTACCGCTCTTGGCTCCATATGGACCGAACTGGTGAGGAGGGTCCCATTACTGGCAGATGCTGATGTGTCAATCCACACCAATCTTTTTGCCAATTATAATATTCTCATATATCACTGTGTGGTGAGAAACATCTATAAGGTATGAAGAGAGTCAAACAGACAATCTGACACTAAAAATAAACGGCTGCTTTCTTTCTGGTTACATACTGCAAATAATATTTTTTTAAATAACTCAAACTGTACATGGCCCATGAAGCCTCCACAAATGAAAAGCATTTGATGACATATTGAGTGACTAGGTTCTTTAGTCACAATAACAGGATAATTTGAAAAATTCTACTGACATCAAAGATATTTCTCCTCATACTTCAATAATTCCTAATGCCAGTCTTAGGTTTATTTTTATTTCTATGAGAAGAAACAGGAATTATCTATTATGCCGTTTTGTTTAACGTACTGACTTTCAAGTATTCATGCTGTAGTTACTTGGTGAAACTGGGTAGACTTCCAGATCAAACAGTTACTGCTTAAGTTATGATTTGAGGATCTACAAAATGTTGCTACAAGCTAATGTTTGTTAATTTTAGTTAAATACAGCAGCATTTGTCTGTATGTAAGCTGTAATTTAACATTAAGTTGTGTGATTTGACTATGCTGTGGGGGCTCTTTCTAATTAGAGACCTTCACATACACTTTTGGGGCTCTTCAAAAAATCTGTCAACGGGAAGAAAGGGATAAAGGTTTAGAGTCAGTGATTTTAAAGTGTTATTTTTTGTTACCACCCATCCCTTAGAGCCACTGTCCAGGCTGGGTCAACAGTCACACTAAGGTGACGCCATACATGTTAACCTGCTCAGGACCAAAGGAAGTTCTTTGAGATGTTGAGGAAGGAACAGACTGAGAATTTGGCTCCATCAGGAACCCTTTCATATTCCATTATGGAAAAGTTTCAGCTGTGATGTGCTCAGGTACCCTGCTGTTTATTGTGCTCCAGATTGTTCTTCCGGTGGCATTAAAGAGTTGTGTGTGTTTTCATGGGGTTACTGCCCAATCCCGGAGTTGTCTATGTGGGCCCTGGGCCTCCCAGATAATTCACTGTGTAGGCACTGTATTGCTCTGCAATACACTTTCAGTTTGTCAGCTGCTTCCAGATGAGTCAGGAGTACTGAGCACATGCTGCCCAGGTGGCCTGCAGATGTGCGGCAAGCGCAACACATCCTAGAGATGCGTTCTGCCCATTCAGGGAACTGCTGGATTCATTATGGACAACAGAGATTTCTGTATACAGAAATCTTGGAAAAAAGCTGAGGTGGTTTCATGATCAGTCACTCTTTGAATTATGGAGTAATTGCATCTTTCAGCCTGAGAGTAAGGAGCTGAAACAAGGCAAAACTAGCCTTTGTAGGTAACAATACTCATGGCCTATGGCCTGTAGATACACATGGGGGAGGAAGGGACCTCACTGCCCCAGGAGGTTTCACAGAGGTCATTGATAAGAGAAGGTCTTTGTTCAGATGAAGTGTAACACTGGTCAGGCAAGCTGCTGTGTACATCTGAAAGCCAGGGAGGAGAAGGAAGAAAAATGTCAGTGTTCACCCTTTCTGTCTGGCCACTGAACCAACCAGACTTATGGTCCTCTCAGTGAAAGAATCTTGGAGATTACTGTTAATAAATGGTCCATAAACAGTGAGCTTCAGAAGACTTTTTCTGCTAGTTTTTGAGGCATAAATGCCGAGTTCTACATTATACATTAAACAAGGCTGAGACTTAAAAGCCACTAACTACACTTAACATTAACAGCTGGAGAAAAGCTGTGTAGTATACCTGTGGATACGAGGTGGCCCGAATGTTTGGAATAGCAGACAAAAATCTGCATCTTCTGCCAGTTTCCAGAATAAGCTGAGGATGTTAATGCTGCACCTTTAAGAACCATACTCTAATTACACTAAGATTAATTAGCATTAACATAAGAAAGAGTTGAAAGACTCATGTTAATCACAAAGGTCTCTGTTGGCTATCAGTGGAATAGAATTATTCTGGTTTGTGCCTTGAAATAGAGACTTTAAAACCTAATTCAGGGTTCACTGCAGAAACAGATGGGCTTTATTTATCCTTTTATTACTATTGATAGCTATTAGAGAAATGCAAGATAATCTGCTACATTTTACTTAGGACTTTTGAACAGCATTTGTATTGAAAAGGCATAACGATTTAATTTCTTAGAGAATCTTGGATTCTCATGTAGTTCAACAAAGCCTTTAGTTACCAGATTACATATTAAATTTGACAATGGTTAGACACTTCTTTTGAGCGACATGATTAATTTTAGGTCATCCACCTGGCTTTATGTAACACCTCATATTTAGTAGACTAGACATTTGTTAAGATGTTTTATCAAATTGAGCTAATACAGAAAGTTGAAAGAAAAAAAGTTGCATTCACTTATTCTGCAAAGAAAAAGCTATTTCAGAAGTCTTTCAGTCAGTTCCCCAGCATACAGTATTAACCATGCACTTGGTGTTTTCAAGTATAGCAAAATTTTAATTTCAAAAGTAGCTTTGTTTATTTCAAAATCTTTGGCAAGCTTCATACTTTTAAATACTTTTTATACAAGGAAACAGTCTTCACATAACATGATTCTCTCTCAGGCCTACAAAGCCTACTATTTTTACTTCACAAACATATTTGAATGGGCGGGCATTAGATTTCCTTTGGGATTCTCAATCTCATTATTTTTATCAATAAAAAGCCTCTGCTGGACAAAGGAATAAATCACATATAAATGAAATATGAGAGATTACATGAGAAGCTCAGCTTTTGCTTAGTCTAATCCAATATCTTTGGCCAAACGTCTCAATGTCAAAGGCTTTATAAGTATTCTACAGGATCAGTCTGGCAAAGAGAAATCAATAACCAGGTAATGGATTTGATTAAAATTTTTCCCCTTCCACCCACTCCCACAAGCCAAATGTTTCTACCCATACTAATCTCTTCTGGCACGTGTAACTGTTGTTTATTCTCTCTGGGGTTTTGGGATGTGTATATATTTATAATATGTTTTATATCATTTCAGAGGACTGTGTTTACTATTGGTGAGTATCTGTTTTAAGAAAAAGCAATGTTTGTATCTCATTTTATTTTTCTTTAGAGAGATCAGTTCTGCAATGTGCTTTTGGAAAATATGGGATGATAATAATTGTAACTTTGCTACACATTTAGATCCTGTTTTATTGTGCAGAAGTTGCCTTTTTTCTGCTACTCCTGCCATGCTGAGGAGCGTTTTCTTACACAGGCCAGGGTACCCAGCAGCTGTCCATATTTCTGGAGATTTTCTTTGTTGCCAAATCATCAGGTGTCTCCTTTATCCTTCTGATCTTCTGTCTTTGAGATGGTTGTATCGGCAGACCACGGGCCATAGGGAACGTTTGACTTTAGAAACATTAATAATTAGACCATTAGTGTTCTGCAAGGATGCTACCTCTGCTTTAAAGAAGTAGTTTTCTCCATCAATAGGAAGACAAAAAAAAAAGGTACTAATGCATGCATTTTGAAGTTGAGTCACAGGTGCTTTAATTGTAGAAATTTGTTTGGACTTTGCATCACTTTTTCTGTTTTTGAATATATCCTTCAGTTACCAGAACTGTCCTTGAAAGCTATTCTAAACTAGAAATACTTTGCAGGACAAAATGCAACTTCTTTTTTTTATATCAGGCACCTTAAGAGTCTATCATTATATTGATTTTAAAAAGCAAACAGTGTGCAGTTCCATAGTGTGGTTACTGAATAGGCTTCACTTTTCATCCAGAATGACCATGCTTTAATGAAAAACTACCTTTGGCTTCTATTTCTTGGTTGGTGGAAATATTGACCACTCTAACTTTGAGTGATTCACTAATAATATCTCCATTACAATAATTCAGCAAACAGCAGGAGAGAGAAATGCTGATGACATTTGAAGAGAGGAAAGGGAGGAAACTGGCTGACAGAAGAAGCAGTCCTCCTATTAAGCAATTCAAATGTATATTTGAAATAATTACAGGAAGAAAATATATTGTAATAAAATGCTGCCCTTTGATGAAACCGCTCTGTAGTTTCACAGGTGCCTTTGCACAGTTACAGAATTTCAAAACCAGTGATTGAAAACCTATTGAAGTTTTTGTGTAAAACTAATAAATAGTAGGAAACCTTTCCAATATTTAAAATAAACCATGACATATTATTGTGAAGACCAAAGATTTTATATCACTGCCTTTTTGTTGATTGTCTTGTTAGATATTTTCTGCTGATTAGCACACATGGCTCAGATTTTTAAAAAGCAGTGGGAGCTGGTTAAAAGGAGTCTGGTTGTGGTGTTTTAAGTGCTTTGCTGTAGCCTTTAAGACATTATTTTAACTGTAACGAAGCAAGCTCTCTTGCATTTTAGGAATTTATGATAGGATGCTTACACCAGCTGTTTTCTCTTTTTTGTTTCTTGTGTATTGCTAAGGAATTGCAGTTGCAAACATTGTAAGAAGTGTAGTTGGTTTCTTCATTTGTTTGTATGTTTTCTGTCTCTTGTACGTTAGTTTTCTTTTGTGTGGCTACATAGAAACAAACTTCATTTCTCTTTGTGTTGGTGGAGGGAGAAAGGAATATGGCTTCTGAAATGTAAATCCTGTTTCAGAGGGTGTTTGTATGAGCATATGCCTGCTTCCAAGCAAGCTACCAAATTACGGGTTTTTCCTGAGTTTCCCCAGAGTTCAGACTATCTGAGTGGCAGTTTGCTTTCAGTGAAAACAAAAACTATGCTAGGAAAGGCAGTTAAAGCGTATGTACGAGGGCAAAGAAAAGAGTTTGAGGGGACGTTACTCAGATTTATGAAACACCTGGAGAAATACCCAGAGAAACATCAGTGACGTCAACCCCTGACCAGCTCTCTCTGTGCTTGCTGGAGGACGCTCAGTCCCCACCACCCCCTTAGCCAGATGTAACACCAGAAGCAGCACATCCCTCCAGCTTGCTCCGCTCTGAGCAGTTCCTGCTCCAGCAGTCACTCAGCTGCTGGTGCCAAGTGAAGCCCCATAGCTGGTTTACTCCTAAGGAGGAGACAAGGGGCTGGAGCGAAGGACTCAGCCCACGGGTTGCTGGCCAGAAATGTCACCAGCTTGAAAAATGGAAACTGTGGTAACATGAAACCCTCATTTCTGTAGCTTCCTACTGAAACAATTTGATAATTCATACAGCTATAAGTTTGAGGAAGGATTGCACTTCCCTCACAAAGCAATACCCTTGATTTTACTCATTATTTTTAATTATGTAATATATTCTATTGGATGATATTTCTATACTTTCCTAGGTAGCAAATATATAATTGCCAAGGGTTTGGTTTTTTTTTGCTTAGATGTTAAGAGTCTGGCCAGTCTTACACACATGCGCACACACACATTCTCTCAAATAAAATTGAATCCTTGGCCACAATTTTTCAAAAAATTTTCCCTGAGAAAGTGAGAGGGGGTGCCTAAAGATTGGTATGTCAACACTCTAGTTTTGTTTTTGAAACAGTTTTTATATGATAATAGCGGATTCCATTTTGGTCAAATCAAACAACGTAAATCAAACTCAGAATTTGTTAGGGAGTTTCTACAGGGCTTCTGTGGTTTCTTTTGTCTAATCTTTACCTTGTTCATTTGCTATCTTTTTTCCTTTTTTTTTTTTTCAGATGAACTAATGCCATTTTTACTGATTAATTTGTTGCCCCTCCACCACAAATATGAAACGTCTCTTTAAAGCCTCTTTCAAAAAGACCTCAATCTTCATACCCACAGTATGAAGTATTTGGTCTTGGACACATTTGAAATCCTAATGGGAATAAGAAGATAGCTAGTCTTTGTATAGTATTATTTACATTTTTATTTAGCTATCTTGACTTTATAAAATGTCTCTTAAATTTTATGCTTGTCTGTAAGGTAAATAGTTTCCAAATGCACTGAAAGCTTTGCTTACATAGAAATAATGTCATGATTCTTAAATGATTGTCTTGTGTTCTCCATTCTCTCATTATCTGAATTTTAGACCTGAAACCAGACATATTTAATAATGGGAGCATTAAACCAATCTAATGATACTGGTCGAAAAGGCATTGTGATTATCAGTGTCAAGTTTAATCATTCTCTACGACAAAAGTTTATTCAGTTATTCAAATTCAGTAATATTTTGATGTGATTGTTTTTACTCTTAGAAATTAAGAGGAAACTTTCTGATCAGCTATGTGGGTAATTAGATCTGGTGTTTACTTGAAAGAAAGAAAATAATTTCTATATGATAACCACTTTGAGAGAGAAAGGGAGGAGGAATATGCAGTTGAAATCTGTTTATAGAGTACCAGTAAAATGGTATGCTTCTAAACCTATTAGTTCAACTTCAGTGAAGCCATGAATACGTTCTGTGAAAGTTTTGCAGAAATTTGCCTCCTCTTCAAGGAGTTCTTGGGTTTCTTTTCCTACACATCACCCTGATTTTCAGTTTCTGCTTGTCCTGGTACAGCTGCTGCCTGGGAGTCACCAGAAGCAATTCAGTTTTGCGGATCTTAAATTCATTTATTTAGGTTGTGAGAAAAAGACGTTGTTCACTGTGTTGGCTTCAGATCTGGAGTAGTTTAGGTTTTCTTCTAGCTTCATCAGCATGCATATTTGAAGATGGGGAGTTAGAATTATGGAAAGCTAGCTGCCTCGTTGCTTGGCTTGGTCTCAGTTTTGCTGGTCTGATCCTGTGTTTCTGCTGAACGTGTTGGTCTATTCTATTCAGAGTTGTTATACACGTCAAAACATCTCTCTTAATAGAATCTCTTCTGTTATATTTCTTTGTGTGCAATTATAATCTTGATGCCTTTAACATTCTTGGTTCATTATTGTTTTCTTTTGTGCAATAAAGGCAGTTGTTTTTTCCCTAAAGCCTGCTGCAAGGGTTCTAGTGGAGTAGCTAAGGAGATATCCATGTTTGTTATATTGTTAAAATGTGCATTTCCTAAAGTGTAGCTGTTAAAATAACAAACATTAGTGTTAGAGTTGACTAGAGAATGGCAATTCAATTGAGGCAATGTCTAAGATACTTGAGTTGGAAATAAACCCCAAACATTTAGTGTGTTTACAAAAACTGAATTGCACTGAATGCCTCTTTTCAAGGTAGGAGGCGTAGGTTTTATATAAATATTGCTTTAATATTTTAAAAAAAGATTTTAGAAGGTGAAGGGGGCTTTTTTTATCAGTGTGACTGACTTATTTGGTTACATTTCTGGCTTGAAGTATTTAGGCAGAGGTTCAAATCCCCGTGTTGCCTGATGCTGCAGGTCTTTGCTATGACCATGCCAGTGCTATGGCTAGCTGCTGTGGAAGGGGAGGATCCTGAGCCTCTCCTCCTCCGTCTGTATCCAGCCACTCGCTTCCAGTCCCTGGATTTGGACAGCTCTGGTGCACAGTGAGCCCATTTGGAGAACTCAACTGCCAGGAAACTTAATTTCCGTTTTTTCTGCAGGATTAATTTTCTACTAATATAATGCTAACGAGGGGAATGTGTGGCTGAGGAACGCAATGTGAAACCTCATCCTAGTCACAATGATCTATCCAGGATGAAAAATAGCATTCTGAATTAGATGGAGGAAACACTTGATTACCGGTTTGTCACATTTGAAGTCAGGACCTTCACTTTCATACAATAGTGTCAGTGTCCTTCATTTATTTAATCTTGCCAAAAATGATCTAACCAATACAGTTCAGTTGATGTTGGAATGATGAGTGCTTACTGGTTGGTGTTGCATTATCTTTAATTAGATACTTTAGCTCAAATATACGAGATTCATCCTTGCAAGGATTTAAATATGGTTGTTTTAGTCCTGGATACTGTCTAATTTCATTGTATATCTGTAGCATTTCCTACTGTGTTTCTTTTGTATTTAATGGTTTTTTAGTAAACCATGTGGAATTTATGCCCTAACCCTTGGGCAGGATGTTTTGGGATCAATCCACGGAGATTTTGGATTTCCTGGCATGAATCCTGTTTCAAAGACTAGACCTTACGTTACTGCTTTCAGTTGTGAATTACTTCAAAAATCATCGTCAACATGCGATAAGGCTTAATGGTTGAAGTAAGGAAAATTTGTCTTGAGTACAAACTCCAGATATGAATTGTACTGTCATTTATTTGTTGTATTTAAGTATTTTCCCACAAGCTATATTGTTGCAGTAATTTGGATAGCTTCAGGTACAAAACAGTTGCAGTAGCCCAAGTAGCAGGGGGAGTTGACTAACTGTGAATGAACATAGGGACTTGTTTGACCGTTGAAGGATGTGGATGTGGAACCATGTTCTTAGCTTGTTGTGATTGTATTCTTTGCATTTGAGTAGTGTATATATAAAATGAATGGGGAACAGAAAGAAAGAAGGCCGCAGTATATATGTCCACACTTTAGATCAGCTTTGAGAGTTGTTGGGTTTGAGGCTTTTGGGTTTTTTGCTTTTCCCCCTTTCTTGAGCAAGCAGGTGTTAGACTGCATGGCCTCATGAATGAAAGTTCAGTTTTCATACAAAGCCTTTCTATGAAAGGGTGGTGGATTATATTAATTTTGGTATGCTGCTTTCTCTTGTACCAACCCAGGATTCTGTTCATGTTCATCATTTCCATTCCTTCTCCACTCTCAGACTTCAAATTGTTATCGATCACTGTCTCCATTAACTAGTTCCCTGCCTTTGGTTATGTTCGTATCCCCAGGGCATAGCTCGGTAAGATCATCAGTTACCCAACATGCAAACACTTGGCTAGTGCACTGTCCTATGTGTTTCCTTGGGCTTCACTGTTGAGATCATTACACAGTGTGAGCTAAATATTCAAGGTGCCTGGAAAATGTTCAAATCCCAGTGCAGAACTTTCCACAGGCTGTGAAATCTCTATGCACTCACTGAGCTCTCTATGCATATGAATATGCAGCTTAAAAATGATGCTTTGTACAAACATGCAAATGGGATTAATGGCTGTAGTTCATTACTGGTTATTGATTGAGATTAGACAACCATTTGGGGATGATAATGGATTTGAAATGACTGATCCACAACTTTGTGTTTCAGAGGAAGTGTGACACAGGATTATCATTGTTAATATAGGTCATAAATCTGTCCTGTACATGGAATTCATGTTTCTGAACCCCTTCCAAACTACATTTTTCCCTACTTCAACAGCCCTTCATTAAAATTTGAGGTTTTGGAGTCATTCCAATGGAGGAAAAATGACCCATGCTGGATGGGATGGGTGTTGAGATTAAGTATCACACAGTAATAGCATGCTGTTTAATGTATGTTATGGATATTGATTGGTATTATGCATAATTTTATGTGGGCTAAATACACTAATTTATTTTTAAAATGTAATAGTGTATAGGAAGACTTTAACTTACATTGGCATTGTTTGAGGGAAAGCGTTGGAATGGTACAGAATAGATACCATTTCTGGAAAATATGGTAGTTTTTCAATGTTTACTCATTATATTTCATTTCAGGTAAAATAATTATTTCTCATGAAGTTAATGGAGGAAAATTTACTTGGCAGTATCCTAAAGCAAGATGGCACAACTGGACCCAGAAACACTGTTTGCCTTCAGCATAAGCAGCCTTCATAATTGTTGGAGATAATTCTGGCTAGGCTCCTACAAGCTCCCTGCTTCAAATAGGATGCCCAAATGCTCCTACCCCTTGGTAAATAGGTGTAGAATTTTGGTGTGGGACGCTGGACATGCACTGGCAGAAAGCTTTTAGAAGAGACATCATTTTGTTAATTAAAAAAAAAAATTCTTTGATTAAAAAGGTAGTTATTCATTGGTCTTTAAATCTTGCATAGAGCCCTGCATTGTCTAGTGCCTGCTGTCCTGTTGACATGCATTTTGCTACATCTAATCTCCAAGTATTGTAACTAGTTTATATTTTGTCTTTTCATTTTTATCCTTACCTGGTACGGTTCCAAAGCCTCCTAAAAGTCAATTTTACATGTACTAAAAACTGCCTTCTACCAGGTGCCTAAATTATTTTAAAATCTCATTTCACCGCTTTTAATTACATGACATTGAAAGACACCTAACTCATTTTTTATACGTTAAAAAGACTAGCCTGCAGTGAATGGTAACACACTCAATATTTTTGTGGGGGTATGAGGCTTATCTTAGCAAGCTAATGGATTTGAATGTAGTAGGCCTGACTGTGNATAATGATCCTGAATGCAGAACTATAGGCTGTGTTTAGAGGAGGCCAAAACCTTGAAATAAAGGAATAATTGCGCACTGGGACAGAGACAAGCTGGTAAGAGCAGTGGGCAAGGCGTCAGGTGAAACAGGGTTTCTCTGTGTGTGTATGGTTAGATATGCCAGCTTCTGTCATCAGTACTCAGTTCAGAAGGTGAAAATGCTTTAAAATACAGAGGACTTGTTAGGTTGAAACTTGTTTATAAATGACTTTAATTCATTGTCTGAAAATTCCTATATACCATACTGGGAGTCTTTTTGGTAGTAGGAGCACGTTATATTTGAATTATTGCAGATGTGAAACTGTCGCTTTTGAAGTGTAATGTAGCCTCAAGAAAGTGTTAATAAAGAAGGTGAACTTCATTAAAACAAAAGATTACTACTTTTATCGTGCCTAGTCCCAAGGTCTGTCTTATCTAGAAGCAGTGACAAGTGGTGCTATGCAAAAAGACTGCTTTATTTTTTTTCCCTTGATGTCACACCCAGCTGTCAGTCAGTTAGAATGGCAGGGCGAAACAGTTATCCTGTCTTGGGTCAATATATAAGCATGAAATATGATAAAAAGATCTAGCAATTAGGTAGAATGAAAAATTACCTTGAGTTTCGCACTTGGCATACTATGCATTGACAGTTTTCTGAAGATTTCCAGCCAATAGCCTTGTGTCACAGGTTTTTGCAGCATAGTTGCATTTTTCTTCTCAGACAAAAAGTCATGTACCTATGTACCGTCCACCATCTGCTTGTTATTGCTGTGTTTCCTGGCTTTGAAACGTCTTCATTGGTTTATAGAATGTCAGTCTATGATTGATTTTGCATTTTTGAAATTTAATTTTTTTTCCTCAGCTTTAATGATAAATGAGGAAAAGAAAAGGTATTTTCGTATTTCTACTGCTGAGCATTCACCTTCTGTATAAATGACATTTTATGTCTGTTAATAAAACAGGAGTAAAATTGGGCTTAAGATTATTCTGAAGGATGAAACATATTACAATTACTTCATAAGATGTGTCTTAGACACATAGTCCATGAAGATAATGAAAGCAACACCCAAAATGAACATAGATACCCAAAAACTAGGGGTTTTCATAAAAAGTGTCACTGTAAATAATTAATGCGACTCAAAGTTCCAGTAACAAAAAAAGTGAACTATATCTCAAGTCTGTTTCAAGGTTACAAAATCTATTAGAAACAAAATCTTTCCTACTGAGTGTTTTGTTCAAATACAGACTAAGAACATAAGGATGGCTGCACATCCCAAATTCTTCTGGACCATCATCCTGTCCCCAGCAGTGAGTACCAGGGGATGCCTAGGAATGGATAAGTATAAGAAAGGCATTTGTGAGATTTTGTCTTTCGTCTCTCCTGGACTCTACTTCTTATTTCAAAGGTTCTTGAACCAGATGCAGTTTCCAGATAATCCTTGATGTATTCCTCTTCCAGAACTTTGTCCCATCTTCCTT
>VYZW01021290.1:0-14763 GCA_013401315.1 Balaeniceps rex
GGTCTTTTCCAACCAAAAGATTCTGTGTGATTCTGTGATCATGACTATGCAATAAAAAGTTTTCACGTTATAAAGATCTGCCAGTCTATCTGAAATATTGCTTTCTGCTGCCAGAAGGAAAAGTTATAATGTCCCAAGAATTTTCATTAATGTAGTTTAGCATTATATATGATATTTCAAGCTGTTCCTTGCAAGAAAACGATCGGAATTGTGACAAAACACTTGTTTAAGAAAAAGGTCATCGTGCTACACTACAGTAAAGAAATTATCCACTTGATAAAACTTGGCATCAAAGGTTTTGAAACAGAACTAGCAAAATATAGTTTGTTTTTCTTTTTTTTAAAAAAAGAACAGCTTACACTGTAATTTGTACCATCAACACTTCTATGTCTGATAGAATGTAAACTGAAATGTATAGAATAGCAATGTAGAAATTTCTGTATATAGCTCCACTAGGTAAAATCTTTCCTTAAAACTTAAATACACGTCTTTAGCTTTATCTCATACAAGATCGACAGTGAATATCAGTCTTTAGGGTAATAAAAACGAAATGCAGCCCATCCTCAGGACCCTAGTCAGCTGTCTTGCTGACCGTAACTACAACTTACAGCAATAAACACTTATTTTTCAAGTTTTGTGTGCAGCAACAAAAAATTCATAATTTATTTCTTCTAATATATTAGAAAACTACTTAGAAACATAGAATTTGCATGCAATGCAATATATCTGAAGTTTGCTCCTTGTACTCTGCAGTTCAGCTTTCTTAAAAACAGATTTTTTGTGTGTGTTTGTTTAAACTTTTGGAAAGGAGGAAGACTGAGATATCAAAATTCCCGTTAATACTGTATGATACAGTTTGTTGGCTTGGACTCAAAACATGGGTTTAAATGTCTGGCCACATGTGGAAGCAAGAAAATTAGAAATTCAAGGAATGTGTTTTTATTAGGAAGCTGAGGATGAGAGAGAGAGAGAGAGAGACTTCCTCCTGCCTAGAAGATAGTTTAGGGGAACAGCTCATCTGGAAAGGAAGCTGTAAGCCTTTCCAGGTGAAAAGCAGGAAAATTATTTGTATTCCCCCAGGATAACACCAAATCTACAGAAGATGCTTAAGGTAGCTGAAGTACAGCTTTGTGTAAAGTTGCAAATAATCTGAGTAGTCTGTTAAAGACAGTCAAGAAAGAAATTGGGAAGAAATTTACAGCTCATCACAATGAAATTGAATATTTGAAATTTGAGAAAAAAATCAAAGAGCAGAACCAGCAGTACAAGGCTCAGCAATGTGCCCTTGCAGATATTCTGCATTCAGCACCTGTGGTGCAACAAATCCAGGCAGGAAGTACTAACTGATGTATAAAAGCAAGTGCAGTAGCATTTGAGCAGGGGAGTTAGAAAGGAAGTGAAAGGCAGCTCAGGTAAGGTTGATGACAGGAAAAAAAAAACACAAATACAACCTCTTGAGTAAGATCATTTGATTTGTCTAAAATATTTTCTTTAGAGGAAAGCATTTCAGGAAACACAAGAGCACTTAGTGAGATCCTTTTCAGCTGTTATCAAGATATGTAGAGATAGAGGCATTGACCTTGGGATTGGGATAGATACCTGGTGGGTCCAGCAGTCCACAACTAACACCACCTATACTCTCACCTCTTCCCTGCATGCTCCCTTTAGAGAAGAGCTAGCACAGGTGAGTGGGACACATCCTCTCAGCTTTGATGGCCCTGAATGTAAACAGAACAATTACAAAAAATGATGAAAGAGTTACAGTGGTAGCTGATCCAGGCTGAGATCCAGTCAAGGCCATGTCACAGTCCTTCAGAACCTTGACCAGTGGAACTGATGTACAGTGAATAGAGGGGATGGGAGGCTGGTGTCCTAGAAACCCAGGAAGACATGTCTCTTATCAGGCTATTGTGAGGACAACTATGACTTTCTTAGATTGGACAGTAGTGTAAGCAGCATTAAATGAAAGCATTGCTGTAGGAAATAATAGGTCTGCCTCCCAATGGGTCCAGAAGTAGAAGCCCAAACAGGAACTCGGCAGTGTTTAAAAATATAGAAGCAACTGCAATTTTTAAATTGATACAATTGTCTAATTGTGGCATTTTAGAATTTGTGATTGAACCACTAATTCACTCCCCCCATGCTGGTCTGACTACCTCATGTTCTTTGAACGGACTCAGGGAGAAACATTTACACCACCAGTTGATCCAACTGTTGATAGCTGTTTAAAATGTAGACCACCCTCTGGTCCACTTTGTGGTGAGATAAAGTCAGCTTCTTTGCTACAGCTGTGGTCAGTCACACCCTGCGTTATTCCCTGAGCTTCACAGGCACATCATCCTTGCCCATCTCCTCTGAACTTTCTTCCATTTTACGAGTTTATTTGTCACTCACTGGCTGGAGCAAATCATAAGGCACATTATTAGTCCTACAAGTGATAGTGAATAAAACAGTATTATTGCCATATCTCAGTCATCAATGAGACATCATCTTCTGAATCTAGTCATTAGCAGGGAGCAGATATGCAAACTTTGATGGTCAGTTCCTGTGCCATCTCTTGTCATCACAAACTGGTGATGTTTTTATAGATCCTGACAGTGATGCCTACCAAATGTGCTTCACACAGATGGATAAACGAGTCTGTAATTACTGAAGCCAAATATGTATGTATTAGGACATCACACATAAATGCAAATGTTGCTGTTAATGAAGAGCACAGATTCAACATTAGAGAACTCTACTTTTTTACATTTAAATTTGTTAATATAGTAGAGTGACAATAAAGCAAAGCTTTCTAACAAAATTTATGTACAATAAATTTGCATAGCCTTGGAGTTAGCTCCTGACTTCCTTCATGCAGTACTTTAGTACTCACATTTAATGTCTCAAATTGACAGTTGCAAAAGAAATATTGAATGTTATGCAAACTACCCAAATAAAGATAGTTAAGTGAAACACAATTCACAGCCACTAAGAAGCTATTTTTGATCGTCTGATAGCTAACATGATTTCCAATACAATACTCAGCATTTTAGTAGTTCTTCAAAAGTTACAAGTCCCACTAGCTAGCATCCCTAATAAGGTTTAATTGCTAGTACAACAGAGAATATTCAAGTTCAGGACACTTAATGCCCAGCAGATTTACCTCCTTAAAGTGCAGGTGTGGAAGTTAACTGTTTCACTTAAAAGACTGAGTCTTTCACAGTATTTCACAGTCTTTCACACCCTTGGCATGGGAACTGCAAAGGTAGCCTACCCTTAAAAGGTAGAGGCAATAGCTTAACAAGGAAAGTTTGGTGATGCTACTGAATAATTTCTGCAACCACAATTTCTGAGACATGGAATTTCTAAGATGTTATAACTAAGTATTACAGTTAAGCATCGACCAGTGAAATAACTGAAGTAGCAGTTCTTGCATGAGCAAAGGTGGAGCATCTCTGTTCTGTTGGTTAGTAAAAAGAAAAGACAAGAAGTTTCAAAGAAAGTTTTGAGGTTTCCTTTAGTCATTGGAATTCCCAGAAACCCTGAAGCTATAGACACAGAATTCGGACAATTCTTATCCTATTCTAAATAGCCTTCATAGAGGAGCAGAAAGGCATAGGAACCAGACCTGCAGCCACACTCCCCATGAAGTCTTGTTAGTTCATCACAAGACACTCTACCGGAACAGAAGGTTTATCAGGTAGATGAAGCCATTTCTCAGCTTGCTCACTGGGAATTCTTGAATTGTTGCAAAGCATAGAACTAAGTTATAAAAACCAGAAAATTGTATTTGCTTTATTCATTGTACCTTGCTAATAAGGCATAATGCAAAGCATACAGGAGTACCTTCAGAATATTCTTAATCTGTCAAGAATTATGAAGATCTTGAGAGTTTGAGAGCTAATTTTAGTTCACCCTTCTTTGCCACAGGCAGTTTGTAGCCTTAGGAGACTGATCACCACATTTATAGACTAGGCAACCAAACATGAATACATTTAGGCATTTATGTCTATTTTTTAATGAAGGGCTTGATGGAAAAAAATACAGATTGCCAGTCTCTAAAAGCAGATTCCTACGGTGGAATCCACAGTCTTCACATAAGATTAGAAGATCTTAATATAATTTTTGGGAGGTGGTATGTACTTCAGAATAATCTTAATCTAAATGGTTTTAAAAATCTGCCAGCTGGGCTTGTCTAGTAAGAAATGGTGCATTTCCCTTCCCAAGGCTTGCATATCTTAGAAAGCACAATTTCTATATGCTTTTTTTATATATGAAATACCTTCTATGGTTCAGGAAGTCAAGATTCATAGCTCTCCAAACCTAGAAATGAAGGTGTAGGAAAAACATTGTACTTGTTTCTCCAAGGAAAATTAATCTGTTTAGTGGTGATTGCAGTCAAACTTGCAGTGCATACTCCTCTACTACATTCAGCAGAGTTTCTGTTCCTAAGAGAGTCTGTGAAGAACCAGCTGCATGTCTCTGCACCTGCCAAGCCCTCCATTCTGAAGCATGGCGAATACACAAATTTTGTAAAACTTTGAATATTTTGATTCAGATCTATGGTATTCTTTCAAGCAGAATGAGTTACATTGTTGGAACCAATTATATGCATGAGTTTCTCTTATCGTGGTGACTTCCACATTGATATATTCTATCCTAATGTAAGAACATTTTTAACACTGTAACTAGGATGGGGAAAAATAACCGAAGTAGTGTTGCTATGCTGGTATAACTTCGGTGCATAATCAAAGTTTATATAATTGTTTTAAAAATAGTGTTTGGGTTCCTAAGTCAGGAGAGGTGCTTTTAAACTACTTTCTAATATATTCGCTTTTCTTCACATTTTACATCAATTTTCTCAAATCTGTGCAATTCTGCTTCATCTTGGTCTTTTATTCCAACTATGATTACCCCTCAAAAAGCTGCTTGGGACCCAGTGCCTTGCAGTTCTCAATGGCTTGGTAAATACGGCAAGTGCTCTAGCGCCTGGCACCTGGTATGTTTCTGAGTGATTCAGTCCAGCCTACTCTAAGAGAACATTCACTTTCATGATTGCTTCAGTCTCAGCTTCTACAGCTGTGTCCTCATTGTCTGTAGTTAGACACACTGAAATTCTTTCTCATCAAAGCAATTTTTGGTCTTTTTATTAGATCTACATTTTTATTCAGTTTGGTATTCCACATATTTTAGGAAAACAGTACACCAAAACCCTAACATTTACCCTAAACAAATGTCCATCAGTATACACTGTGAAATTCTGTATATTAGAAATTATGGTTTTGCTGGTTTTCAAGACAAGAATCAGGTTAATTCCTGTAGTTTAATTACTCTCTGCACAGAAAGAACAGAGGTTTTCCATGTTTTCTTAAGTTATGCATGCTTGCTTCATACCCAGATTAGAAACTCAACTGTCAGATAAAAGATTACTCTATTTTTTGTGTACTCAGATGTCGATCACAAAAATATTGGATGAGTTTGACTGCAACTGACTTTATGGGTCAGGTTCTGTTTTATGAAAATTAAATTAACAGTACTTTAGAAAAGAATAACAGCAACATCCCCGCCTTCAGTTCAACCTGCTTATGATACACAATTAATGATTTTATGTGCCATATGTAATAACAGAACTAATACAAAATGATGATTTTGGGGACAAACTCTATAACTAGTCATGAACGGAAATCAGCTCCAGGCCTATCAGACCTAATACTAAGAAACTCCATATTGTATTTTGTTATTTAGAGCTATTCAGGTATTTACATTATGGTTCAAATTAACCCTACTATTAAATAGCCAGTTTAACCTAGCTCAGCATCAAAGTGTTATTTTGCCTCTCCAAAGGCCAATTATTATTAAGAATTTTAAAATAGTAATGTAACTTTACAAGAGTGAACTGCATATGACCTTACTGTAGACATATGGTCAGAATAATAAAAAATTAAATATTAAAAAGAAAGTATTTTTAACATGCAGCTGTTTCTCTTCAATCTTTTCCATTCAGTAACTCCCCCCCCATTTGCAGTATGTTAAATCTCATTAATAAACCATAAGTATAATGATAACTTGGCATCCTTGTCTCCTGTAGAAAGCTTGAAAATTAGGGAAAAAAAAGCTACAGACTAAAGCAAAAGCTTTTCAGCTGGCACAGTATGAAAGTATGCCAAGCTCTGTGGCAAGATCCCAATAGACAGATCTTTTGGGAATATTTCTGATATGTTACTCCACCTTAAAAATGTAACTAAAAGATTGTTGGAATTCATCTTTAATTATATTCTTAAATAAAATGTTTTAAACAAGGGTATGGTTTTTACACATATTTTCTTTCAGCTGATATTCTCTTTCTAACTGCTGCAGGAGACTATTGGCACTGCGCATCACAGGTAGAAATATGTCAAAAAGTAAGTTAAGTATCATAGAGTATAAGTAAGTTGCCTGCCTAGAAGGGAGGCTGAGATGTTATTAATAGTCTATCTGTTCAATAAAGTATACATATGTAAGTTATAAGAACTCTGTCAAGGGTACAAAAAATCTTTGTAATTGTATTTTTAACTCTAAAGTTGCAATAACAATTGTGTAACAGAATTTGCAGAGCTGTATCTTCAATCGCAGGGATAAGGACATTGATTGGCCCTCTAAACAATACTGTCAATCAATATTGCCTTTGTACAGAAACTTCTTTTCATGACTTAGCAAGCTATTTATGATATATAATTCCTCATCTGTATATCTGAGCTACATTTTCACCATTCCTCAAGAAGGTAAAGAAAATAAAGGACACTGATATTGTCAACTTTTCAGAAAGTACAATGCTGAGGGTTGCAGTTAGAAAAAAATGGACAGCTCAGTTATTACTAAGGTTATATGTTAAAAGAGCACCTCGATATGAACTGAAAAAGACCTAGGGTGGGATTTAAGCTCAGCAAGTAAGTTGTCTTTAAAATCTGTCAAGAGGAATATGAATTTATGGAACTTAGTTCATCCTGCCCTAAGGAATGCAATTAAAGTACTTCCAAAAGTGGTTATCTCTCTCTGTTGACTACAAATGGGAAATTTGTAGACTAATTTACATGCAGACAACTATTAGAAATCTAAAGTTAGGTGAAATTAATTCCAGACCTCCCATCTAGATCCATCATAAAACAAACCGAAAATAGAATTATTACAACCTATGTTTAAAAATTTAGCATACAGAAGATGCACTCTATGTCTCAAAAAGTGTATGATTCCTTGCTAGGTGGCTATAGGAAGTACAGTTGTTAGTCAATAATTAATTTCTGGTTCATCCATATAATGAAAACAATCAGCCCAACTATATATACATATATATATACACACACACACACTCATATACTTAAGTTTCCTCTTCCACAGTGTGATGAAGGCACACACAGTGAGTTTCCCAGAAAGTATTCTGGGGAGCATACAGTATGAAAAGCTAGAAAGCAGTTAAAATGGAGAACAATCATGTAGAATATCAGTAGGGTGAACTGAGTATCAAGAGACCTCAGTGAGATTGAGATAGGTTTAGGATCCAGAATAGGAAATGTGAGAACTGGAGTTTATATTTCAGCAGGAGGAAGAGGTTTAGGCTTCAGACCTGGGCCACTGAGGAGAGGGAGATAATTTTTTTCTTATATTGCCTCTGAGGATGTATTGTGTTTGCACGGCAAGGTTTTGGGAGCGGGAGGGCTACAGGGGTGGCTTCCGTGAGAAGATGCTACAGGCTTCCCCTATGTCCGATAGAGCCAATGCCAGCCGGCTCTAAGACGGACCTGCCGCCAAGGCCAAGCCAATCAGCAACGGTGGTAACACCCCTGTGATAACATATTTAAGAAAGGAAAAAAAAATCCTGCACAACTGCAGCCAGAGAGAGGAGTGAGAATATGTGAGAGGAACAACTATGTAGACACCAAGGTCAGTGAAGAAGGAGGGGAAGGAGGTGCTCCAGGCACAGAGATTCCCCTGCAGCCTGTGGTGAAGACCATGGTGAGGCAGGCTGTCCCCCTGCAGCCCATGGAGATCCACAGTGGAGCAGATATCCACCTGTAGCCCGTGGAAGCCTCCAGGCTGGAGCAGGTGGATGCCTGAAGGTGGCTGTGATCCTGCACTAGAGCAGGCTCCTGGCAGGACCTGTGGCCCCGTGGAGAGAGAGAAGCCCACACTGGAGCAAGTTTTCTGGCAGGACTTGTGACCCCATAGGGAACCCACACTGGCGCAGTCTGTTCCTGAAGGACTGCACCCCATGGAAGGGACCCACACTGGAGCAGTTTGTGAAGAACTGCAGCCTGTGAGAAGGACTCATGTTGGAGAAATTCATGGAGGACTGTCTCNGAAATTCATGGAGGACTGTCTCCTGCGGGAGGGAGCCCACACTGGAGCAGGGGAAGAGTGTGAGGAGTCCTCCCCTTGAGGAGGAAGGTGTGGCAGAGACGTGTGATGAACTGATCGCAACCCCCATTCCCTGACCTCCTGCACCGCTTTGGGGGAGGAGGTAGAGAAAACGGGGAGTGAAGTTGAGCCTGGGAAGAAGGGAGAGGTGGGAGGAAGGTGTTTTCTCATTATCCTACTCTGATTTGACTGGTAATAAATTATGATAATTTCCCTGAGTCGAGTCTGTTTTACCCGTGACAGTAATTGCTGAGTGATCTCTCCCTGTCCTTATCTCGACCAGCGAGCTTTTCATTATATTTTCTCTCCCCTGTCCACTTGAGAAGGAGAGTGATAGAGTGGCTTTTGGTGGGCACCTGGCATCCAGCCAGGGTCAACCCACCACACAGGATAATCCAAAATCATCAGATCCCTTGTGGAATCCATCCCTCTACAGATGTTGCAGGAAGCCGAGAAAACTAACTTCAATGGAATAATGGTAGTCTTTTTGAATAACCCCCACCTGTCGTATAAAGCATGCTATTAACCAGCATCTATACCTGTTAAATTCTGCTTGTTAATCTTTCCAGTTATGACAAATCGGATTAAAGCTTAAGAGTTAATGGCAGGATCTACAAGAACTTTCTTTGGGGAAGAGATTGTTTTTCAAATCTTTTTATATCATTTTCTGTTAGAAACATGGTTTTAAGAGGAGGTCACAAATCCATCCTAGAAATAAATTTCTGATTTTAATTAGGGTGATATACAATAGAAAAATATATAACTAAGGTATAACACTCAAAACCTTAAATCAGAAAAAAATTTTTTTCTAATGCATGTGCTGTTGCTCAAACAGAAAGTGTGAGGCTGATGCAAGTTTTACTGTGTGATGTTCTATGACTTACTTTATACATGAGATAAGATTAGGTGATTGGCTCACTCTGCTCTGAAATTGCTTGAATCAAACTCCTATCAGTAAACCTTTTAAGGATAGTCAGAAAATATGGTGTTATTTTTTGCCTTTTTAGTACTCCAGATAAAGTTCATTAGTATTTACACTGTCTTTTTATTTTTTAGATGTACTCCAATTCCTTTGTGGACATTAATGCATATAGGAAGCATTATAAAACACTTTCTTAACACAAATAGCATGACAAGATGACTCATTATGATTTATACATTTAATTTACGGATAACAGCATTGCAGTTATATTATCATAACTCCATATGTTGTACTGTAGTGTGTTCATTCATACAAACAAATGTGTGCCTTTTTATCACAAATACATGCAAAGGCATAAGCACTAGAAAGCATGACTTTAGTAACTTTTTGTTAAAACGGGGTTAATATGCTTATTTGCAAAGTGCTGTGGAACTTATATATCTATTTCTGGTTTTGTTCAGAGTATATGGCTAAATGGCAATCAGGCTTCAGTTTTAGATCTAGGATCACTGGCCTACAGCAAACTGCAACTCTAATACTGTGAGCTGTACACTAATGCTGAGGTGCAGACTCTCCATGACATCATGCAGTACATGCATAACAATGTGCAGTCTGTGTTCCCCACGTTGAAATAGCACGCTATATATGATTTGCTACACAACCAGTCGATAAAATAAAATTACTTTTTCTCTCTCTTTCCTCGTTGTCGCCTCTCTGAGTAGGAAGAAATCTTCAGATTTCTTATCTTTATTTTCTGGTTTTTTCTTCATCTTATTATCTTCAGTTTGCAAGCTGCTTAGTTTATTTACCTGTTACTTTACTGTTCATTATTCTTAAAAATACACCTGTTGCAGTTCAAAAGGAGAACACCTCTCAGGTAAAATGCTATCATCACAGTATGTGACTGAGAGATTCTGTGGCAATTCAGAATATTAATGACTTTGCTAATTTGTATATGGTTACCAAGGTGATCCATTGGAATCTGTTTTGCAATGTTTGGAATTGGGAGAAAGGAGCTAGGTGTTCCTAAAACACAGAATATCCATCTAGCTTGACCATTGCAAAGAAAAATACACTGACTGTAAAAGTACTTCAGTGCAAACTTGAAATGTTGCCACTTTTGTGAGAATGAGATTTGCAAGTGCTTTGCTCACTTATCATGTATTACCTGATTTATACTTCTACTCCAAACAATAGTAAAACTTCATGTCTAATATGGGCACTGGTGAAACCTGATCCTGCACAACTGCAAGTTGTTTAGCATATTGAAGAAAACCCAACTGGATATACCAGTTAAAAATACAAAAGATTCTTATAGCTCTTTTCTAGCCTGAATCAAGTTGCTTCCCAAAGATTAAAGGAAGCTCAACATTATCTTTACTGTTATATCAAATGTTTTTTTCATGTGTGAGTGATAAAGAAAAAGTTCTGTGTCACTGACTTTTAGGGAAGTTTATTTCTAATGGAAATAAATTCAGGGGGAAAAAGAAAGCCCCTTTACCAGGGAAGAAAAACCTACATTAGCAGTAAAAGTGTCGGATAACCATTTGTCACGGTAAAGTAGCACATTATTCTAGATATTGTCAAATGTTTTCTGAGATTAATTTGTTTGACTGACTGATAGTAGCTGAAAAATTATGCATATGATATATCTCCCAAGTTTTGTTAAAAAAAAAACCCCAAAATATTTGTATATAAACTTGTATATCAATGTGCATTGTGTTGGAAAGCACAAATAAAATTATAATTTCTTCACATATGATCCCAAAGTTTCCTTTTTTCTTGTTTTCATTTTATTTTCTCTCTCAGGATTACTTTTCAACCTTTATGGCAACAAATCAGTTCTAATCTCCAATTCCTCACTTTGTTACTCTCCAATGTTAGGTCATAAAAGTTTAGACAGACCAGTAGACTATTCTACCAACATTAATGTTTGAAAGGTCTCAAAACTTTGAACTATGGCTTGTGTTTTCAGTCAGGTGATGACTGGCTCTGAAAGTAATATCAACATGAAGAATCTAGATACAAAAGAGTACACTAGCAGTTTTCAAATGTTTGCCTCTTGGGATTTTCAAATAGATTAGACAGCCAACCTCTATCCTTTCTAATGGATGTTTAGATGTTTTTGCTGTTGCAAAATCTGCTCTAGATCTGTCAATATCTTTGAATATCTAAATTTCATTAAACCTCAAACTTACATAATTTAGAAAATATTTTTCTATAGAAAAAGTTATTTGTACTCCAAAGTTTTCAGATCCATTTGTTGTGTAGAGGACAGGAACAGTCTGACATAGTCCACTGCTATATGCTCAAAGTATATTTTCATGTCTTTCAGTGTAGATTCAAAACTGAAGGCCCAGTAAGGCTCTTGCTTATTAAGATTAAGATTATTCATGGAAGGGAACAGAAAAAAAAATCTTCAATGAAAGCACACAGTCCAGTTAAAGATTCTTTGATTTAAACCTGAATTTAAATGCATAGTTTCATAAACACTGTTTTTGCAGAGTGTTTATGCATTATGAAAACTGTAGCAATCATGAAATGCTTAGGGACAGTTTGCAAGCCCAGTAAAATTGGTATGATAGACAAGGATACATTATTTAAGAGGGAGAAATATTAAGGAGAAAATTACCATAAGTTATTGTAATGTACCAGTTATTATGGAATTTCTGTCACTGGATGCTGAATATTAGGCCAAAGACGTAAGAAATGTCATAAGCACGGTTGACTTTAAGGCAGGAGAATGAGATAAGTGACCTTTTAAAGTCACTTTTGTATCTATAATTCTACCTTAGTATGACTAAAAATAAAATTCTCACATGGTTTCAGATGACAATTTTTTTAAGTGACTTATGCTTTTAGGCACCACTGACTTCAGAATGATATTTCAGCTCCTGTTTCAGTTTGCCCTCTCAGAAAATTTGACCTTGATGCTAATCACATCGTCACTATTCAATAGTACCTGACATCTTGCTCTTACCTATTGAATAGATACAAGCAGCAGACAGACCATACATGGATTAAGTTTATTTCAAGTAGATTAATATTTAACCTATTGTTCCCATGGGATGTTAGATACACCTGTGTCTACAACCACGTATACTTAGTGCTACAAGAAATATTAGTTGTTTTGAATATCAGTTTTCTATATTTTCAGAAAATACATATATTTCTAAGCAAGCAATAGTTTGAGGGTTTGTTATATTGAATCTCCACAGACCACTATTGGGTATGGACAACAGCCACCTGTCAGAAATGTGCAGCTTTTGCTAGCTGGGTGTTCATACTGCTTTTTTTGTAAAGTTTAGCTGTGTTTCAACTTTGGTTGGCCCAGAACTACTTCAGCTGCATGGTATGAAGTACAGTAGGCTAAAACTTTAAGGAAAAAAATCATAGAATCATGGAATTTATGGGGATTTGTTCATGAATATCACTTATCATATGCCTTAAGGTTTCCTTGATCTTTTTTTTTAAGATCAAAGAGAATATTTTCACTATAGAACATATCACATTAAAGAAACATCTAAGTTAAAGAAACCCTTACATAACAATGTCTGGGCATGGAATTAAATATTGAATTTTAGTGATGAGTATTTGTAGCAATTAGACAAGGATATTCTGCTAAAAATTGGCACTCTTTATAATGTTCACCAAAAAGACAAAATTTTACTTTCTCCATGGAAATTCCATCTTGTAGCTCCCAGATCATAAAGTTCCTCATAAATGTATGACCAAATGAAGTTATATATTAATTAATGTAGTGTAATGTGGTTGGACAGCAGAGGACATGTGAAGATATTAGAAGGATGTCTGAACTGGCATTTCATTTCTAACCAGCTTAAATAAGTGTAATAAGCTTAAATAGCCTATTTTAATACATTTACTTTGTGTCCTGACTTTGGCAAAGTGTTTTAGATATTCATGAAAGGTTAGAGTCTAGTCCATAAAATGTTGTGTTAAAAGTACTGTCCGTTCAGCACCATGTTCAGTTCTTGAGTAGAAGGGACATAGCACAGATAAGGAATGCTTTTGTCAAAATCTTAGTTAAATTTAATTGTAGATACCAGTCAAGTAAATTGTTTATGCCAACATTTAAAGTAGCATTCATATCACTAAATTACCTTGGCTGGCTGTGGGAGCAGGTGTCATTTGCCTAAATGAGTGTTTGTGTGTAGACAAACACAAGGTCATTAATAAAAATGTTTTGCTTTTAATTGGATGGTCTGTATAATTTTTCCAATATTAGATACTAATAGGTAATGTAGTGAGACTACTGATCCACTGTCCTTCAGGAATTAGTTTTTAAAATCTGTAATTTTGATTTGAATATGAAAATCATTATGTAATAATACGATTTTATGCACAATCACTTTAGAAAAGTTCTAATAAGCCCTTCATATTATTGAATGCAGTTTGTACAGATTCCTTCACAGTCTACCTTGCATATCTCCAGTATGACTTCAACTGTTCATATTTTCTTCATTTAGTTACAGGTAAGTAAACATACTAACATGTTATATGTTCAAAGGAGTAACTTTCCACAATAACAGTAAATATATACCTTTAACAAACCAATAAGGTAATGGCAGTTGCAGTCCTTAATGATGAATGTGAGAGAATTCATATAGATGTATTCCCTGTATCTAGATAAAATTTCCACTGAGATGGCTTCACAGCTTTTTCCAGGAAATTTTCTTTGATTTTTTTTTTCCAAAATTTAAGGACTCCAATGCAATGAAAAAAAAACCCCATCTTGGTTTCACCTAGTAAACAGATCTGTTCTGTGAAGTGTGTCCTTCCTATAGCCTACCTCAAAAGCATAACATTTAGAGCAATTCCTTTAGTTTGAAAAACTTAGGAATCAAAGACTTGCCACTGTGGGAAAAAAGGAAAAGAAATATTGTTCCTCTTACTTTACTTGTGTATTCAAAAAACTGTATATTCTATGAAAAAATTCTATGTTTCTGTCTTTTATTATAGTCTCTTCTTTCCAGATAAATTGTACATCCAAATAATATCACCTATAACCTCTAAGTATCATCTGACTACTCTTGTCCAAACCACACAGCTGGTAAAACTGTGGGAAAGACAACAATCCCAATCTGATGGAATAAATACAGAGATCTGTATTCCAGCTACAGCTTGATTCAATGTAGAGTACTGCGCTCTTTCCCTTAGTAACTTCTTGACTACAACACTATTTTAGCTTATTAGTTATTTCTATTAATAATAGAGTATCTGAGGATTAGAATTAATAGCTTATCATTAAGATGATACAAAATATATGATGGCAAAATATATTGTGGAATAGAAAATATGTATTTTTATAAGATACCATTTTCTATTCTCTTAGGCCTTAGTCTGAAGCCTTCTTTGACTTTAATAGATTGAATCAGGCCCTTACAGTTCAGGTGTCATCTTCTATCTGTATTCTCCAAGGCTTCTTATATTCTTACATAGTGTCTTGT
>VYZW01021299.1:11182-22514 GCA_013401315.1 Balaeniceps rex
ATCACGTCCACATTTCACTTTTATCTCCTACACCTATGTTTTGCGCAATCATACTTGGACTACTGTTTGCTTGTTCTTAAGATTCTTTCCCAAACTTCTCAATTTGAGAAATAGCATCCTAAAATGTTGTTTACCTGCCAGCCAACCTTAAAAACAATTTCCTTCTCTCTACCCCTTCTAGACATACCGATACCATAATACTACTAATTCCTTTTCTCTCCCAGACAGTTTCTCAAATCTGTATCGCTTTTTCATTGTCACAGCACCAAGAGTTTTGTTAACACATGTTGCAAGGACCAGATGCACTTATGTACTCTGGAGGAAATGTATATATTATTGTTACTCATATGACGATTACGGCTAGCTTATTCCATGGGAATCATTTGATTGTTTCAAAATCCAACATTTGACCATCCTTCTTGACTTTCACGTCTTTAGACACTCCTAAGTAATCAAAGTTAATTGACTCGGGTTTACAAATTTAGGATCCATTGTTACAGACTTTGATACTCTAAACTAGGTAGACCCAATTTCCACCCTGGATGCAACATAGGCAAAATAAATGGTTTTCTTGTTTTTTCTCACTGAATTTTCCTTTTCAGAAATTCTAATTATAAAGTACCAACTTACTGCTAAGTCTACTGTCTAAGTTTTAACGAAGTGAGGTGTTTTAGGGAGAGACGGTTTTATTTTCTTAAGAAATATGAGAAATTACTATTGTTTTCTGATGTAAGAGTACTGACACAATTTAAAGCACTTATTAGCTGCAGTGGAGCTGCAGCTGCAGGCTCATACTTAAAATCATTAATTCCTTTATTAACTGAACTCATAACAAACTGAAAGAAGTAAATTAAATGAATATATATATTTTATATGCATTAGTGGCATATGAGTCACCTTGATCTCCTTTGGGATGGAACTCTAATTAACACTGGAACATATTTTGTCTATAAAAAATTCTGTTGATTGCCCAAGAGGTAACAGGAACTCATTTTGCCAGGTGATGTTAACTTTTATGGGTTAAGGTGGTGAGTTACCAGGAGCTGCAGCTGTGTGTTTTATGCTCAGGGCACTTTTTAACCAACTCAATATTTTAAGAATCATGACATTCACATCTGATGTAAGAAAAATTAACGAAAAGGAAATGATAAATCATTATGTATTAAAATCTTAGAACTGAGAAAAGAACTATGTTAATACTCTGACATATCACTTATGCATGTATTATATATAGTAAGTTCAGGTAATTAGAATTACAGCAAAGAAATGAAGTTATTGACATGAGCTGACTGTAAAGTGTAAAGAAAGCTGTTGATAAAGCAATGGCATGGCCTTTGCAACTCTGAGATTTGCTAACAGCTCTTGGTAAGATTATTTGTAAATTGAAAGAATATTAAAATCACTTCCATATGATGGCTTGGAAACATAATTACTAGCATTTTTATTTTAGATCTATTTTCAGCAGTTTTAATATATAACAACTGCAAAAGATTTCTTCAAGCTGATATTTAGCTTGGAACACAGGAGTCTGCATAAAGCAATCTTGTGCATTTAAAAAAAAAAAACATCATTTAAAATGTTTTAGACGTTCTCTGAATTAGAAATTTAGAAAATACTTCCCGCTTAAAAAACCTGATTTCGGACTCCGTGCAAAAAAATATACTGCTTTTCAACATGTTAAAATATGCCATGAGTTTACAAAGCAATTATATAATTCTAAGACAGCTTCGTTACTAAACCTGGAGTGCAGAATATCCAGAATACCTGTATTTTTGGTAAACTACCAAAAGAGAAAGCAAATAGTGGAACTGCAGATTCTTAGAACAAACCACACTTACTAGGTCAAAAAACTAAAATACATACCATAAGTGGAAGATTTAACTGAAGCTCCTCTTTCTCTTTCTTTCCAATTTACCTCCTTTATCAAAGGAAACACCAAAACCTTCTTTGACACAATGTTAAAGAGTTTTGAAGCCCTTTCAAGCTGTTTTCACTCCTTTCTACTATTTGTGTGGACAAAACCAAACGTCATAAAACCAAAAGATAGATTAATCTTTGCATCCTCATTTCTCTCAATAAAGAAAGGTATAATTAATGATTCCAGTTTCTCCAAAGTATCTCTATTTTTTTCTGAAAGGGATATGTTTTATACAACACGAAACCTTAATTCCTATGAGGCCCAATAACAGGAGATCGAATAAAATCCTTAGGTACTAAAAGCAGTCACTGGATGGGTTTAAATGCCCAAGTCCAGAATAATTATCCAAAAAACTTGCTAGTACCTTATCTACCAAACTAAGTTATTGCTTGTGGAAAGGGTGCTAGATGAGGGTGCTAGTTCCTCTGCTAACTATCAGCTGTCCTTGTTCTTCTGCCTTGGTAAGAGACCGTAAGACCTTATAGAAATAAAAGCTGAGGGAACCTTTTCTAGACTTGATGGTTCTCATACTATTAGTGGAGGTATCCAAACTGACTTCCTGAGACTGCTTTTAACAGCTGTAGACACTTCTACCTGAACTGGTCCTAGAACTGAGCAGTATGGTTCAGAAAGGCCTCTTCATGTGTCCTCCATGTTATACCAGTGTTGGCATTTTTTTCACTGAATACTTCCCAACTAATTCTGAATTTTTGTACTGGTTAATATACATTGAGCCACACAAAAGTGTGCAGAACAACAAAGATAGATATATAAGAGCTTGGAACCACGTCTTAAAAAGCCTGATAAATGAAAAACGCTCCATATCCTCCCAGTGATACCAGTTTTACACATTATTTAACTTCACTGCAATCAGTTTGGATTGGCACTGGAACATCCCTCTCAGCATGCAATTACTATGTTTGTTGGATTTTCAGTTATTTTTTAAAAGTCTGCCAAAGAGCTATTAGTGTTTCATGTGTCAGTGACACCTGGCATCCAGAGTGACTCTGCAAAATTTAATGGCAGCAAGGGAATTGTTATTGTCTATTGCTTCACTGGTCCGTCAACTGCGGAGTTCCTGAGCAAGTCTTGGCACAGTGCAGCAAAGCAGCTGTTAGGCCCTATTGTTGTCAAGAATACGCATTTTGACAACTACTAATCATGTATTTACTCTGAACAGTGAACAATCTTATACATTTATTATTCTCAGAATATATTTACCCAACAAGTAATGGCAGCTCTAAATGAGTTTCTTATGTCCTCGCAAGAAAACACAAACAGGAATTAATTAGTTTATTGTTATTTAGCCACAATTTATTTATTTATTTCCCCAAGCCATTCATCAGGTGTAATGGTAAGTACATAATGGCAGGTAGCTTTTGGTGGCATTTATGGTTATCAAGATTTTGGCAAAATTCCTTATGAACTATTCTAGGGAACCTCAACTGTCTTTTAAGATGAGAGATCTAATTTTGTCCTGAATTGGAAGCAGTTTAAAAGACAGAAAAATGGATGGTATAAGTAAAACAAAATGCTTCAACAGTTGAACAGGTTCAAGTTGGTAGTTACCCATTCTCTGTTAAAAAAAACCAAAACAGAGTTGCTAAGCTGTCTAAATTGCATGTTATTTAGGTTTGTCATGACTGGCAATAAATGTAAGCCACTCCTTGGGAAGCTAACAAATCTTTGTGTAGTGATGGTATGACGGCAGATGAAACTAAGTTGTGATCTATATAGGCTAAGACAGAACGTAAGGAGTCATTTAACTTCTGCAGATTCTTTGGACTATAAGGACAATGATTCAGGAAAATGGGAACAGGTATCATACAAATCAGAAAGTTTAGGATCAAGTGCGCAAGAACTGACAATAGGTTATAGGGAAGGTTGCATTTGGGAATACATGGCAATGGTAACTCTGGGCACAACGTTGCTACTTTACTCAAACTCTTAATAAATTCATTGCGTTTTAGAATAATGTAGTTCTTCCTTCTTAATGTTTCGCTCTCTAATTGTAAAATAGACGATCTTGCCAAAGATTTGTAAGCTCTAAGACGTTTCTAAAGTTGTAAAACTAAGTAAGTATTCCAGAGCTATTAATTTTACGTAAGAGATACTCAGCATGGAAACTGGTAGTAGGTCAAAATGTAAGATAGGTTTATTCTACAATGGAAAGTATTACCGATTTTATACTTAGGAACTTTTACCTAGGATAAGTGTCTGAATAATGAATTGGACCTATATGACTACATCAGTTTATACTCACAAATTATTCACTTCTCAGAAATAGCTTTCCTGTATGAACTAAGCAATGGGTAGACAAACGGTGGTCAATTTACTAAAAATATCTCTTCTAGGGACAACTAAATATTAGACCATTCAAAACACATAAAAATATTACAAAGAATATTATACTTGAATAAATCATCTGTATGTCTTTTTTGTTGCACTAGAGAAATACTGCAATAATTCCTTAGTACTATGAGATTGCTGAATGCATAGCACCATTTTTTTCCTATTTGCTTCACTGAAGTAAAATAAATCATAATGAATGATAAACGTATGAGAAAGGAGTGCTACATTTACAGTTATTTGGAAAAGATAATAATTAAAAACGGTATTCACCTGCACTACAGTAACTCTCTCTATTGAAGCAAATCCAGCAGCAAACAGAATTACATCCTATCGCAGAGTCTGGAGATCATGCCCACTTTCCTTCTGACCTCAGAGCACAGGTTTACCCATTCTGCAATATTTTATACATAAGAACAACTAATTTGACTTAAAACTGGAAAAGACTGTGTGAATGACTTTAGATGCTAAGAACACCGTCAGTCTTCAACTGTGTATGAAGACCCCGACAGCATGCCCCCACCACAAGGTCTGTTGCTGGGACTCAGGACCAACTTAGCAACAGCGTGGCTACAGGCTGCCTCCTTCCTCCTTGGACAGGAGCTCCCAGGCAGTGCTGCAGGGACCCAGGGCTGAGTCCCTGTCCGTGGGAGGTGCTTTCAGGTGAGGCTCTTGCCCTTAGCCCCACCTGAGCCACAGCCTTGTATCGGGCCATGGACCTCGTTAATCCATACCCCAACCCACGGGCTGATGTCCTGGCCTGACCTCAGCCCTGTCCCATCACTATGGACATGGCTGGCAGTGACAGAGCTATTTCGCTCCGGTCATGGTCACCAGGCCTCTGAGCCTCTTTTCTGACTTGATCTCAGCCCTGCCCCTTCCTCACAGGGGTGCCCGATGGCTGGGGGCTGCCCCCAGCCCTGCCCCGCTAGCTTGCCCTGTTACCTTGGTGGGAGGCAGTGGGATGGGCCCAGCCCTGCCAGTCCCCATGGGGATCCCAGGTGGCTCCCGGCCCCCAGGGAGCACCCACCCTCTCTGCACTATGCTGATGAGGGGCTACAGTTACTTGAAAAAACCAGCTGATGAAAGCAATACAAGATTTTTAAAAATTTCAGCTATATTTCTGCTCTGAACAAACTTTGCATTTTGTTTGTTGTACAGATCCTTCTGTATTGTTTCTCACTGTAAGCAAAAATGTAAACATTTAGTTTCCTTGAGGAGGGTTGATGCAATTTCAGGTTCATTGTTTTCCAAAGTGGAAAATCTTTGCCCAACAGTGAGAAGAATTTTCACTGACTTGTGACTAGATCATTCCCAAATAGCTGCTGCAGATGAAGCAGGATATATCATCAGACAGACATTAATCTTGAACAAATTACCTATTGCCTGAATAACAATTATTTCTTTTTCTACTTTTATAGAAAATACAAGGTTCAATGATGGTTTCTATAAATGACCACATATAATCACAAAAAAAAATGTAACTGCACCGATGATGGTAATACAGCATGGATGATCATTAATTATTAGATGAATTCATTAGAAGCACATGGAATACAGTCCTAATGTTAATTTAAATCCCAAATGGAGCATAAGGACATGCAGGCCATATTATCATCCGCACAGAAAACCACTGGTAAGTTCTTGGCAGGAAAACATGTAAGTACTTAGTTGGGGCTACTGGTCTAACAGCAGGACTGCTGATAGTGGAAGTGGGATAAGTTATTTTAACAAGCTGTTAATATGAATCATTCCTTATTATACAATGGCTAAATGTGAGAAGTAACGAGGTACAAAACTTAACTGCCTTAGGATAAGCCTGGAGAGATATGAGTTTAAGGGAAGAGGAAAAGAATCTTTGAGCAGCTAAGCACAGTTAAAATCAAAAGTCATATACAAAATACTAGAATCCCTGAGTGCCCTTGGAACACAAGCAAATATCATATTTAAAGACAGAATACAAGAACACTGATGTTCATGAATAACTTCAAAATCTACTATTTTAAAATGTTGTGATGTAGCATCAAAATAATTTTTTTTTTTGCCTATTTTTAGTCCCAAAACCTTTCTGTTTTCAGTCAGTCTGACATCACCTTCTGTCTTTAGCTGGAACGCTGCCCTCCCCCATAACCTAAACAGAGATGCACTTAATCTTCTTTTGGGGCTAACAAAAACATTCAAGGTCTATTATTTTGAAAAGACTATAATGATTTGTGTTGAAATATTTGATTTAACTTGTCATGAAAACATTGGATTTTCGACTCATACTGAATTTTATTTCCCATTTTAATGCCTACAGTCTCAGGAGCAGACTTTTATTGTGATGGTAAGCTGTATGGATTCCGAATACTTCCTTTTTCCTCTTAAAACTTTCTATGATGTTCATTGTTATTCTTTCTCCTTTGCCTGCTTCTCCAGCCTCCAATTAAAGGCTGGAACAATTAGGATTTATTTAATTGTAAGTTTGCTAATTGAATAGATATATAGACAGTTGAAAGCACCAGGATTCTCTACAGGGTCTTGTTTATCAGTGTCTAAATCTTGGTTAACAGCTTGCTACCATTCTAAATATACAACTATTTATTTAAGTATTTATGTACAATGTTTGTTTACCATGGCAACTGCTATATCAACTTGACATAAACAGAAGTAATTTTATTCAGATACATTTACCTCTTTGTTAGAATTCATCCCTATTTTATGGTATTTAAAGAGAAATAACAACAAATTCTCAATATATGTTTCAACTTATTTTATGTGTAAAATGTACTTGTCAATTTTCTAGTATAATGTATACAACTAAAGGTATTTGCCAGCCACAGAATTGGTCAAACAGCCAATTACATCAGTTGGGAAAAAAAATCATGGCAACCTTTGAATATTACTCAACTCGTGGTTCTTCCATTAACAAAGTTCTTTATCTTACTTTTTGAATTTAAACCTCAACTACAATTCTGAAAAAAGAAATACAACCAGGAAAACATATGTATCCCAGTAAAAATACAGTTTCTCTTATTATCTTTTTCTATCATCTTTTCTTACACTTCAGACTCCATAGTCAATAGCTTCTATATTCTAACTTCCTTTAAAAATCAATCCTGCTCTGTTCCAGACCTCTAGAAGAACCTAGTCCACATCTGAATGCATCTCGGCAAGAGCAATCTACTACTGACTCCTGAGTTGCTCAGAGCTGAATGCTCAAAAACGCCTTTTCTGATCTTTGTTCTAGGATCCAATGCTATGAAAGAAAGAGGTTACACAACTGATTGGTTAAACTGCCGTAAATTCACAGTACGTTAACTGACTGGGCTGTGTCTTTGGTTCACTGAAGAGACAGAGCCCACATCCTTCCTCATCTGCATCTGTGGAAATGGCCAGACTTGTTAAGTCACATGGTATGTTTGGACATATAGATCATGGCTGAAGTAAAGACCAGAACTACACACATACAGTTCACAGAAATACAAACCCACAGTTCAAAACCACAAAGGATAATTGGTGATCTATCTCTGCTTGACCTGTTACACTGAATTTCACTGACATCTGATTTACTAGTGAAATCAGAAGATGAAGAACATAAAGCCCTAGAACTGCCAAAATTAAGGCAGACCCCAAAGGGAGTTTGCAGGGTTAAAGAGAATAATAACTACAGCGAGAATAATAACTACAGCATGACTGGAAAGGAAACTGGATATAATAGGATAGGTAATTACAGCAGGCAAGAAATAATTCAAGGCTGCAACATCACGAGAGTACAGTACCAGGAGAGATTAGAGGCAGAAAGAAATAAGACTGGTCATGAGGTATTGTATACACTGTTGAGTTTCCAATAGGGAATAATTCACTTATGTGATTCAACTCTTTATCCCTCATCACAGCCAGAAACCGCCCTGAGTTAAACAGAGGACAAAATTAAGAGATACTGTGAATTCTGCAATATCTTCTGTACCAGCAGCCATGATCCAGTCCCTCCTGCAGTAAATGAGTAATACTTAATAATGATAATAGTCATAATTAATATTAAACTCTTAGTGAAGGTTTATTATCTTCAAGTCCCATTAAGTAATTAACCAATTCATTAAGATTGCTAGCATAAAAGCAAGCAATAAAGTTACACAGAGACACACCCTGCAGGTCCAATATTTAATAATCTATTTTAACAGTAAAAAAAATTAACATTTCTTTTTTAATATAATAATGATTTAGTCTTAACAGTTACGCAAAACAAATCTGAAGAACACATTTTTTTGAAGTTCTTATCTTTTCAAAAGTTGCTCTTGGGTTGTACAATTTCAGCTGGAAAAGACTGCACAGGGATATGCATGTGCTTGTTTGAGACAAAAGTCTACCCTGCGAATCCTACCAAACAATGGTAAACCCATAAATTTTGTAAAACAAAGCAGCGGTGAACACTGATCTATTTCTTACACGTGGTTCCAGTAATCCTCATCAACTTTTTGAATTCACTGGACCAAATCCTGCAGTTATGCAGTTATAAAACCAGAGCAATCACATAGTTACTAAGAGGCCTCTAGTAAGAAGAAAAGTAACAAAACCAACTGCAAAGTATACACATGTCCTAACTGGAACAGAAACCAGTTTCCAATGCCTAATATTTCATGTCAATATTCTCTTTTGGGTTCTTAAATTCCTTTTCCTTCTTCTGGGGACCCAGACTGGTCAAAGTTTTCCCAGTAAAATAGGTGGATATGTTATCGATATTATTTGCTCTCAGGCAGCTGGCCAGTGGAAAAGAAAACCAAGATGAATTTTTATGTTTTCTGGGAAGATTAAAATGTATGTGAAGTTCAGAGTTCATGTAGACTTGTTTTGCATAGTAGTAAATTACAATTATTCTAATGAGGCATAATTCCCTCTTCTACTTTAGTCTGCCTGAAAACATTTTTCATATTTTGATTGGCAAGGAAGAATGCTTTAGATCAGATTTGAGAACTTTCACTTCCATTTTGTTACATGCAAGTTTCAAATGCAACTTTTGCTTTCATTTTATATCTTGACTTATGATGACAGTAAAAAACTAAGAGCTGTGCTTTCTCTTATTTTACCTTTAATTTTGGGTTTGCAAGGTCACAACTTTCTCTTCTTCATGCTAGTGAAATGCAGAACTGTCTTAGTTGAATTCACTAGGGCTGAATAAAACTAGTACTGCTGAAAAAGAGGAAGAAGTAAACATGTCTTCTTCTGCCCACAGCAAAACAAAATTTGGTGAGGTATTTTCTGAAAGTTACACCTTATTTCCTCCTTTCATTTATTTAGTTTCCCAGACTTAAGATACGAACAAAGTTTATCCTTACTTGCAACTTGCTTCTTTGCGTGAGAATCCCACCTCTTGAGAGACTCAGTGCTTGTAGTACGCAGTATTTTAAGAATGTGTTTCTAATTAAGTGAACAGGTGGCTTCAGCCAGCAGGAACTACTGAGCAAACAAACCCAGTGAGAGCTGGGACTAGTTGTAGCAGATGGTGTGGTCTTTGTACCACTTTCATAAAGACCGTGCCTGAGCTCTCTGTTGGGTTTAATAGAACACTTTCCTTATCATTTGTGCAACTACATTTACACCAAAATAAAAAGAAATGATTCCTAGATTAAAAAAGCCATACATTCTGTGCACCCTTCAAGCTTGTTCAAGCATACCCTTATCTGATAAGTATATATGATGCATAACAAAATTCAGTTAGAAGGTAAATTCATACCTAACACTATTGTCTACATCCATCCACCAGTGAAATATACTGTTGTAATATTTGTGTCATGCTAGTATTCATCTTATGAAACTTTCCACAGGCATTAACAGTCTTTAAGCAGCAGGTAGACATTTATAGACTTTAAACACTCCCTTGCCAACCCCTGGTTCAAATTAATCAATCATTTCGAATACATTTATTAAATTATAAGCTTATATTTCCCTTTATAGATTTATGTGAGCATACTGCAAATCAGAGTTTGCATCAGGAATGGGAAAATTTGTCCAAATGTTTTTAATGAGGATTAACATTCTATCTTGTATCCTCCCACTGACTTAGGTACTAGTGATCAGAAAGAAAAGCAGTAGTATAAAAACAATTTCAATAGAACAATGACCATTCCAACTTGAGTAAGGATTGAAAAGAAAAATAGGGAACAGAATGGGAGAAGAGACATTTCCAGTACAAATTCAGTAATGGAATTCAGAAATGCCAATAAATTACACTTTTGTACAGTCCAGTATTATCACAGAGAGCTCATGAATTTATAAAGTATTCATGCATACAGTCTTCCATTCAAACATTTCCTAAAATGTATCCATATGTAACATAGTTCAAATACCTTACAAGAGCATACAGCAAACTGGTTTTCCGAAGTCAGAAACAGCTTACTTATCTCTGAGGTTCACTTGAGTAGGTAAGCTTCACCCTTGCTACGTGGCTGTTTCAGGCAAAAGTGTCAGTCTTCCAAACTAAATCTTTGGCGATACTGCCAGTAAGTTAGACAGCAGTGATGTAGGAAAGGTAAGCCAGCGAGTGGGGGGGAAAAAAGTGTGTGGACCATAAGGCAAAGGAAACACAATGAGCATTATGGATGGAACCAGATAATTTCCCAATATGCATTTTGTGGTCCATTTTTTTTTTTCTCTCATATGCACAGAAACATGTTATGAGAACAAATTTGAATCTGACCTACAAATCTGCACACTGTCAGAAAACAGAGAAAATGATACAGTGATTTAAAAGTAACGTACCTGTCTGGTCATTTTTTATTTATTTATTAGATTTCAACCTATCATTAGGGCAATTAATACACATAGTGGCTAGCATATATGGCATCTGAAGTCCGGGACAGATGCCATTTATCTCTAAATGCATGGAAAAATGATTTTGGTTTTATCAAATGGAATAGATATTTGGAAGGATGAGAGATTAAGATAGCAGCTAAGTGTGCCAGGTATTTTGATTACATCTTTGTTCCTATTATTTTAATTATTATATTTGCTAACATGCTGTAGTATAGTCTGGCTATATGTCTTGGGTTTACATTCACGTGGGTTTGTGTTCAAAGTACATTCAAA
>VYZW01021306.1:9074-43401 GCA_013401315.1 Balaeniceps rex
GGGGAAGCCAGGCGGGCGGCACGTCCGGTCGGGGGGGCGGGGCCGGGGCTGGGCGCGTTGTGCGGGTTACGGCTGGCTGTGTTTGGGGTTTTTTTGGCAGAGTTTCCCGCCCTGTCGATACCCCACTTCCTAGCTTGTGGCAGATGTTTGGTTAGGGTTCAAGTGCGGGTTTTGGCACCCGCCCAGGGAAGCGTGAGCGCGCCTGGCAGCGTTAAGCGTGGCCTGAGAGCTGCTGCAGCCGCACCGGGCTGCGGACAACGGGGCATCGCCCGGGCCCTGTCCCCGGGTGGAAGGCACCTACCCCGTGCTTCGGCTACCTGGTATTAACCTTGCTATGCACAGCTAAAAAAGGAAAGGCCGTTTGTTCCTTTTCCTGTCCCTTACTCTTTGAAGTCTCCCGGATGTCATTCTGCCGGTCTGAATCATGTCACCGGTAGGCGTATCCCTCCGCGGAGGCTCGCAGAGCGGCATGATGCAAGGCATTTTATTTATGTTTTTTCATTGCAATGCATGCCCGAGAAATGAGGGTGCCACCTGAGGCAACGCTTGTATGAGCCCAGAGTTAAATATAGGTCGTTCAGGAAAGGGAAGAATGTTTTGAACATGTCAGATTCTGTAAGTTAGCAGCAGCAAAGTACCTCTGAAAGTTGGGCTGGTCAGCCAGAAGAAAAATCTAGGTCCCAGTTGCCAAGGGACTAACTGGCAAGTTAGTGGATGAAATTGAAATCTGGGTCAAAACACGCCTTGCTCAAGATCCCCCAGAGGAAGTACGTGGCATAGCCAGGAAGAGAATTTCTTTTAGGTGACTCTTAAACTGGACTCTGAATACCAGGGCATCTTGTGATGTACCTTTTGCAGCCAGCTCTGCTTACCTCTATCATTACTGTTTTCCTGCAGGTGCCTCTATGCAGCACGTGCCCTCAGGGCACAGAAGCAACATACCTCCTCTGAGCTGGTTTACCTTCTGTAAGAGTAATTTCACCATTTTTGTCTCTTCGAGTTTGTTACAACCACTTCCCATTGGGACTATGCATGTTCATGTATGACAGTTTTTAATCTGATCAGCATTAAGTATATACGCCTAGGGAAGATGTTATTTAACAGCAACACAATAAACTGGTTGCAACATGGCTATGCAATACGAACCAGTCCTTCAAAATTACAGTATAGTCAAAATGCTGATGAAACAAAGATGAGATGAGAAGGGAAGGATTGCCATTTGTTAATATGAAGAATATGGCTTCCACATTGTTTCAATATAATTTCAACCTTATTTCTTCTCCTAAGTACTTCCTTTGCTAGATGAGGACAACCTCTCATGTTAATATGTTTTTTTTTCCATTCTGTGACAGTTAAGATCAAGTAATTTGAAAAGGTTTAGTTTTGACTCTTGTAAAAACAGTTTGCAAACTAAAGTAAAAAGTAAATTTTTACTGAAATGCAGAGGTTTTATTTTGAAAATGTTACAAGAGTACTTTTCAACAAATTCAGTGCTGTTTTCAAAAACCAAAACTTTCCCCACAAACTGTTTTTGAGTAACTGGCGTTTCTTCTTTCAAGAAAGAAGAAAAAGAACAACTTTTACTGTATCCATTACTGCAGATTGCTCTAGATTAACTTCTCTAATCACTGCTTTTGTGCTGCTTCTGATACTGGCCTTATGCTTATGGCAGCCCTGGACCACCAACCTCTTGCCTTCTCTTCATCTAAATTGCTACTAACGCACATTTTTATCTAAAAGTCGAGAAAGTGCTGACTCACTCTTAGTTGCTGTTCAGTCTGGCACAGTACGCTCAACAAAAAATAAAATTACTCTCGTACCAAGTGATCTCAATTCTCATGTCAAGTAGCTTTGCTTTACACTGTGAGCTTATAGCTACAACACACTAGCATAAGTATATTGCTAGTTCTAACTTTATTACTAAAAGCTGAATTCACAGTCTGAGCCTTCTTTTTGTGAGGATTTATGACCCAGTGGGGATATCTGCGATATAGAAATTCACCTGTAGCTCCTCCCTTCATGTCTGAGGTCTGTCCTGTGACTGTCCAAGGTGGAGACAATTAATGGTTTTTTAGTGCAAATTTTCTATTTCCATACATAATGTACAAAACGACGTTTCACTAAAAATTAGCCTTTGAGCTTACACAAAGAACTAATTTAGAGGTTCGTTAAGTGCTTATAATGTTAATACTAGGTGGGTCAAAGCCAGGAGGAAGATAGGTGGGTGGAGAAGGACGGATTAGCATAGGAAGAGTTAGCCACCCTATTGCTTAACTGGGTCATCTCAGCTATCTCACATACATATCTTATGTATCTTCTGTTAGTCCAGCAGTGAAGTAACGGTTCTTGTGCAGAAGAATGGTCGCCCTTGTTGGAAAGTTCGCGTCTGTCCATTGTAGCAGCCTTAAATACATCTTACACCAACCACAACAACATGAAGGCCCCCGAAATAACTTACGCTGTGCAGAGAAGAGCTCAGCATTATCCAAAGCAGTCATTTACTGGTTTTTGTCTGAGGTCCTATCAGTCCTCTGATTTTAGATATTGGTGATATCACTAAATAATAGTGGAAGTTGCTCAGGTGCCTGCTAATCCATACAGAGTATTTCCACCTCAATGACGTGTCGCCACCTTTCTGTCAGCACAAGAAGTATGACCCTTTTCATTGACGTGTATCTTGAAGGTGGCAACAAATCTTTAATTATTTAAACACTGGTTTGATAATCTGATTTAGCACTTAACCTTAATCATGTGAAGGGCGGCAGAAATTTTAGAAGAATGTGAAGAGTACATTACATTAGAATCAATCTAAATTTACATTTTTATAATCGGGCCTTCAAAAGCAGAACATGCCTCTTGTTTAACTTACAGAAAAATATTCTCTATATACTTACGAGAATATGATTTCTTTATTTCAAATGGTGACTTTTTCCTTGGTGAGGCTTGATTGTGCTCCACCAAAGCCAGGAACGAAAAATTTTTTTTGAAAGTAAACATCACTTCCAAGGAATCACAGATACATATTTTCAGGTCTTCCTTGCACATTCCCTCACCCCCCGCAACCATCAGTGATATCTGACCATCGAAATACACAAGCATGAAGAAAAAAAGCATTTCTATCACAGCGGGAAACAGAATGACCGCATCCTGGTCCGCAGAGCACCTAAATGCCTGACTGCAAACACAGGGGAAAGCATTTCAGGGCTTGACCTCGCTGTAAGGTCCTACTGCAGAAAAAAAGAAAGAAAATAACATTTCCGTATTGCAGTGGGAAAAACAGTGATTTCTCTCTCCCTTTAAAACCCAGAATCAGGGAGAGGGTTGGGGTTTTTTTTTGCCTCCCCCCCCACCCCGCCTTTTTTTTTTTATTTCGGTAAGTGCCTGCACCACTTTGCATGTGATGGTTGCTTTCAGATTTGCATGAATGATATGTGACAGAGTAACCATATGTATAAGACAGTTCCCTCACCTTCCCATGTTACTATTTTGGGAGATACGGTAAAAAAATCATTCTTTTCATCACAATTTCTACAACCTGAGGAAAAAAATGCATATTTTTTTGTAACAACACAGAGATATGCACCAGCAAAACAAGCATCCAGTGAATGAACTTCAGGGTGGTTTTGAATATATCGTGTTGAGGATTCTGCCAAAAGTAGTTCTGCCAAAAGCAGAATCTTACTCCAAATCACTGAAAGAACAACAAAGCTCAGGACAAGCAGATAAATGTATACTTTTAGTGCCTTAATCCCCCCACCTGCAAATCAAAAAATAGCTGACTGATTTGTGTACAAGGTTCACAGATGACAATAGGTATAGGGACAATAGGGTTCTGTAAAAATATGATAAATATTCAGAAACATGATTTACCAGGGTGCTATTACATCTCTCTTCAAAGGAACAGAACAATTTCAAGGCACACTGTTTCACATTTTTTTTCTATCCAGTTTGGGACTTTTTCTTTTCTTTCCTGCATGTCCTGGACAAAAGAAAAAGCTTGTTTTTATCTTCCTCCATCAGTGCTTCAGAGGACTTTACGGAGAGGTGTAACTCAACAAAATAAAGCTACCAGCATATCAGGTAGATCTGTAATTTTGGAGAGGTTTTTGTTCTCCTTTCTTCTGTCTAAAGAAAGAATGTAAATACTATCTTTTTTGTAAAGAAGGAAGACGGTTGGGTTTTATTGTTTGTTTGGGTTTGTTGTTTTTTTTTTTTTTGCTTGGTGGAGGCAGTGCGGGTGGCTGAGAGGCCTGGGAGTGCAGTGAAAGGCTGTGGAGGGGCAAGGCAAGATGGAAAACAGGCAGCATAAAATTATTTGCTTGTTGTCTCATGGAAACTTGTTGCTTAGAACATTTGGCTGGGCTGTGTTTAAATTTAATTCTGTCGCATTTAAATGCCACCACAAATAGAGTAAATGCTAAAATATGACAGTCTAAACAATTCAACAGTTTCAAAATTAAAACAGACTAAAGTACTTTCAAATATTCTTGCAAGCAGGAGGAAAAAGAGATGTTGAGATACTGTCTCAACCCTATTTTCTCTTACTGACCTGGCTTAACAGACAAAACCCTTGCTGATGGGCACAGCTTAACCCATGCTCTCCCTTAGAGCTCTGTGTATTGCTTTCCATCCCATCAGCCAACCCAACAGCAGAGCAGACTCCACCACCACCGTGTTGCACAAGATCTGCCCACAGCGCTGGCGGACTCGGAGTGGACTGTTTACAGGCAGCATGCTGAGGACTGGCAGGAGAGATGATGAGGTTGCTGTAATGAGTGCATCATGTAGTGGCACATTTTAAAAACAGGTCTAACCAGACAATGCACATAATAATCAAAATTAATGCTGTCCAACCAGCACTGGCTTCCCTTTCAGTACCTGACCCACTTCAAGATTGTTGGAATAACGCATGGAATAATAATGAAGTCCTTGACAGGCTAAGTCAACTCTCAGTTCAAGCGCAAACTTGCGTCTCTAATGCATGCCTTTGACAGTCATCTTGCACAATATGACTGCAGAATACACCAGCAAACTGATGGCCTGTAATTCATCAGTACTGCAGCTTCTCTTACGGCAGCAATTGCTGTAACTACTGTACCATCGGCTTCTTTCACGCCCTGCCTTGGTCTCTGTCAAACAAGGACTACAGCAGTACAATGTAACTGTAAAAATGCCTGTGTCCTCACTACACTGCTACTGCTGGAACAGGCGATGCTATCACATTGAGAAAAGGCAGGGTCTTTTATGTTACAGCCCCATTTTCTAGCTGTGAGACCACTGCCTCACTGTCAAGTCGGGAGTTTTTACAGGCTTTCGGTAGTGTGACAGGAGATTGGTCGGAGCAAATCTTTTATGCAATGCTCACATTACGAGCAAAAGTCATGCTACAGCAGTTGCAACCAACAGCGAAAGCTGCAATGGTGCGGTTAGACAAATGGTTCAGGTTCAGAAATTTTTCCTACCGCATCACAACAATCTGCTCTTAGAGGGGAACAAGTGTGTACATAGTGTGTCAGAAGATGGCCTGAAAGAGCCAGATGCTTCAAAACACTCAAGGCAAATTTTCAGAAAAAAAAAAGTTTCTGTTACAAACCACGGAAGAAAATATTGTGCACAAACCCAAGTGAAAGTTAAAAGGTTGCGCCAGTACCATCATACTACACAAACATGTATCAAAAGGTTAGGGGTGATCTGATCTTGGTGTATGAAACACCCATGTGGGAAAATGGTTTCTGAGAGTACTGCCATTTAAATCAAGTAGGAAAAGACAGCTCGACAAAGTGGTTGGAAAGTGAAGCAAGATCAAAAACAATGCAACAGCAAAGGTAATTATTCCTTAAAACTATTTACCTACAGATGCGACAGATCCTTCATTGTTCAGCCTGTCAAATGAAGCTCAGCGACTTGCTGAATACCAAGTCAGAGTCCAAATGGGGCGAGTTTTGTCAGGACTAGCTAACACCACTTTCTTCCAAAAAAGAAGCTCCAGATTTACTGAGGCACTCACTTCAGTAGTAATACCATCAGCAGCTCTCGGCACCATATACAGATGGGGGTGGGTAATACAGCTATTTGGTAGCATTCACCCACTGCTTTGCTGTGGCACACACGATGCTGGTGGAGAATGTGTGCTCTGAGATGGCTGACAAATTTTTATTCTTATGAGATCTAGTTTCTTAGTACCAATTCAGTTTCTTTGGGACTGGAGGAAGTTGCTTTGAAAGTTGAGGGAGAAACATGTTTCAAAGTTTTCACGGTTACACTCATCAGAGATTACTTTATTTGTGGCTGTTACTGACTTTCATGCCTCAGCTATTTTGACGTTTCCTGTTAGCTAAGTGTGAGAATTGGTCGCCTTGCATACTTAAAATGCCTGTACATTTGTGGCCTTTTCACATTCAGGTAAAAACTCTAGGTTTCCCATGTGGGAATTTCCTCCTCCTAAAATACATGCATCATTTTAGATGTTATTTCTGCACAGGAGAAGTCTCTAGCCAGCTGTAGTTTGCATACTTTCCAGGTCCTTTACACTGCCATAGAAAGCCTTGGGCAGCAAAGTGACTGATCTTCAGTCTCGGGTCAGGTATTTACTGGAGAAACAGCTGTGCCAGTTTAAGATGTGACTGACATCTAGATGTTTGTCATCACTCTGCAGCAGCTGTACAGTCAGGCCTATTGCATAGTGGAGAAGACTGTATAAAAAGAAATCGGTATTTAAATTCCAGCGGAAAGTCAGGTGGGTAAACTCACATCACTCCCACCAGCACTTACTAACCTGCTGCCTTTGCGCTGAAACACGTGAGGAGTGCCCAGGTGATTTATTCCAACATCTGGGCTGTACCAGGAAGAGGGTAATTTCCAGTTTACGGGTGGGAATGGACATCTTCAAGTGCCACAAAGTCATTTCTACAATGACCGCGTGACTGTAGCCTCAGAAAACAGTCATCATATTAGAGGCTGCCGGTAAACATCCTCTTCCAGACCTGGCTCTGCAGGCTAAAGATGCCAGGCATCTGGAATGGGCATTCCCAGAAATCAGGGCTCTTCCTGTAGCTCTGTAAGTTGGAATTGTGCTGCTGTTTTCTTCATCTGCCTGAGACAAAGCATGCTGGTTAGCACAAGCCCGCCTTTGCCAGCCGTTTGAACTAGTCCAGAGGAACTTGCCTGAAGCAGAGTAGTGTGCTACTGGCTTTAGCCCCTGGATACACCTTTTTGGCAGAGTTGTGCTGGCGGTAACTCCTGGCTATGGTGAAAATGCAAAATTGGAGGTAGAGGGAGCAAGACTTTCAGCAGTCAAAGGTGTTTGCCAAGTGGTAATGGCACATGACCAACAAGTATTTAAGCACGTTGCGTAGTACAGCTGTCCATCTCTTCAGTTCGTAAAAAATGTGAAACATCCATGAAAAACACAACTGTCCTTCAGCCGCTAAACAGCTCTCAACTCACAAGGTTGAGTTCAATGCAAAAAGTGATCTTTTAACAGATTTTATACCATGACAATAAATTCAGGCAAGATGCCTCTTTAAACCCTAAGATTATTGCTACGAGCTTTACTACACTGTTTTCTAAGGGCCAACAAACAAGACTCATAGCCGGCACCAGACAACCACAAAAAAATAGACAGTCTTCTGCAAAAAAGCTCGCAAATGATGTAGATAAAGCAGGTTATGGGGAAGGCGCGGTGGGAAGGAAGGTGTGTTTTCAGGAATGGGATTATGGTTCTTGGACTTTCAGTCTGAAAGGAGGCCTAAAGCAAATGAGGAAAAAAAAATCACATACTAGATATCTTGAACCAGCTGTGAACATGCATGAGATCACCTATGTATGCATATGACTTTCATGCAGAGAGTCCAGTGGGCTTGGTAAATCAGGCCCACGTGTGCTGAGCCTGGCTTTTTGAACAGTCATGACATGGATGCAAGGTAAGGATAAGCTTTTGATGCCAATGAGTTATTTGTTTTACCTTCAGGAAATAATCTAAATAAATAATGTCCTGGTGAGAGGGCATGGTGTGTTAATACTTGGTAGCACAGACCCACTCCCATGAAATGGCTACAGTTTCTCAAGACGATAAAAGACAAAGTGCAGAAAAAAAAAGGTCATAATGGATGAAGAGCTACATACACTAGAATAAAAATCTATATGCAAGACCATTTTTCCCAGGATGGGCTTATCAGATGTATGGCAAAATCTTCCTTATGTAAATACAGTGTATATTAACAAAAGTTCATTGTTACTGAGGTACTTTACACAAGCCTGCTGTGCTGATAAAAAAAAAGAAAGATATCTGAACAAACAGTAACATCTTTTCCAGGTGGTACTCAGGTTGGCAGTCGCATTTCTTAGTGTCTCTTTCTGACCAAAATTCTTTCTAGGGATTGAAATCAGTTGTGGCCAGATCTCGAAGCATATTTGGCTCCAGCTACCTGTCTAGGGTATGTTTTATTCATGTCATTACTAAAATCACTACTTCAATTTAAAATGCTGTTAGAGAGTCTGCAGATTCTGCCCATATAACATAAGGCAAGCAATATTCCTCAGCTGAGCTACGTTGCGCCTAGCACTCTTGAAAATCATTTTTTATTGCACATAGCCATGATATTCCTTAATTTGAGCAAACAGCAAGTTTGATACCACTGTAAAGAAAATCTGACTCTGTAAAACACTTCTGTTTCAGTGTGGAGAGAGAATACTAGTAGTAAATTTAAGACAGGCAATAAGAATTATTTCTGGAATATAATTTTCTTCTCAATTCAGTGGGATCCTGCCATGTCTAGCTAGGAGTGGAAGAATAAAAAAAAATCCTGCAAATTGCTTAACTATAATCTTCCTTTCCTACTTTTCTGTTTCTTGTAATTGAGGAGTTGTAACAACTAGGGATAGGCACATGCTATCATCAGAAACCTTTTTCAACTGGTAATATGGATTTGGTTATATGCTTCTGCTTTCTTCATTACTTCAACTGATAATATGGATTCAGTTATAGACTTCATTACTGGTTGTAGGACTGTAGTATAAAAAACAAAAAGGAGGTGAAAATACAAAACAATCACAATATTCTGGCATTTTCAAAATTATGCAATTTCATTTTTTTATCCATGTTACTTAACATTTCCTTCAATTTTACTTTAAAGGCCATTGTAAGGTATATTTCTGACGTCTCCGATATGCAGGACAACTGTATGTATACACATATATTAGAAATACTTCCCATTCGTTTGCCTGTGAAAAAAGAGTATTTATCCAGCCCCTGTTCCCTAAGTCACTGAGCAAATATTTCCTCCAAGTTCAAGAAGTGCAGCAGCAGGGCCAGTCCCCTCCCGGGAGCGCTGTCGGAGGAGTACCGGGACGGCGGCATCCATGGCCACTGACTCGCAGGGAGGCAGCAGGGCTTCCTCTCCCGGCACCCCTCTGCCCCCAGAGCCTTGAGTCCTCCCAGCGGGGTGCAAGGGGGCTGGCAGCCCCTGGGCAGAGGGGTCCAGCTCCCTGTCTCTCCGCAGCAGGCCAGCAGAGGAAGGGCCACCTCCACCTTCCCACGGCCCCGTGCAAACGCACCCACCAGCAGCAGCCACCTGCGGGGAGAGGCCAAGGTGTGCCAGTGCCCCAGGCTGTCTGCCACCATCTCTGCTCTTTAGAGGGTCCAACCAAGGCCAGGCTGACCTACAAGCCTGGAGGCCAGGTCTCAGACCTGAGCATATTTGAGCATCCAAAGGGACCTGGACAGGCTGGAGAGGTGGGCCTGTCCAAACCTCATGAGGTTCAACAAGGCCAAGTGCAAGGTCCTGCACCTGGGACGGGGCAACCCCCGATATCAATATACAGGCTGGGAGATGAGGGGATTGAGAGCAGCCCTGCAGAGAAGGACTTGGGGGTACCGATGGATGAAAAGCTGGACATGAGCCAGGAGTGTGCACTTGCAGCCCAGAAGGCCAACCGTATCCTGGGCTGCATCAAAAGAAGCGTGGCCAGCAGGTCGAGGGAGGTGATTCTGCCCCTCTACTCTGCTGTGGTGAGACCTCACCTGGAGTACTGTGTCCAGCTCTGGAGCCCTCAGCACAAGAAGGACATGGACCTGTAGGAGTGGGTCCAGAAGAGGGCCACAAAAATGATCCGAGGGCTGGAGCACCTCTCCTACGAGGACAGGCTGAGAGAGTTGGGGCTGTTCAGCCTGGAGAAGAGAAGGCTGTGGGGAAACCTTATTGCGGCCTTTCAGTACTTAAAGGGGGCCTATAGGAAAGATGGGGACAGTCTTTAGCAAGGCCTGTTGTGACAGGACAAGGGGTAATGGTTTTAAACTAAAGGAGGGTAGATTTAGGCTAGATATAAGGAAGAAATTTTTTACAATGAGGGTGGTGAAGCACTGGAACAGGTTGCCCAGAGAGGTAGTGGAGGCCCCATCCCTGGAAACATTCAAGGTCAGGTGGGATGGGGCTCTGAGCAACCTGATCTAGTTGATGATGTCCCTGCTCACTGCAGGGGGGTTGGACTAGATGACCTCTAAAGGTCCCTTCCAACCCAAAGCATTCTATGACTCTATGATTCTATGTCCAGTGCCAGATCCAGGCACCGAGCATTTTCCAGGTGTACACAGGTACTGAGCAGGGGTTCCTTTTTTTTTCCCTTTCATTTTCTAGAACATAATCTTTGATCTAGGCACCCAGAGTTCCCCCAAAAAAGGCCAGTGTCCTTTTGTGACCTTGCCATCAATCTGCCTGCCTTTAAGAAGGCTCTTAATTAACTTGCAAGGGTTTGGGTTCACCTTAGCTAAAGACCTTCAAGAATTCTCCTCCTCAAAGATTTCCATTTTTATTTTATTTTTTAAATCAAGCAGGCATCTTAGCAGAACAAGAATTTAACAAATGTGTGCATTAATAAAATACATGTGGGATGAATGTCGACTGCAAACCTTATCTCTAGTACTGGATTGTTCAGGAAAATAAAAGCAAGTAAATTCTAAGATAGTCCCGAGGTGTTTTGGAAATAACAGGAGCAACGCTTGTGCTATTTTAGCCATTTTATTGTCAAAATGCTATCACAGTTTAGCGACTCCTAGACATCAGGCAACAGTTCAGCAAACCTTGCTTAGTTTGCAGATTTCTTAAAACCAGGAATGCCAAAGATTTTTCTTCTGCCAAATTAGGCGAAGTCAGCCAAATGGAAAGGTGTAAATCCTGTCCTCTTGTGTACTCAGTGCCTCTAGCTGTTCTCAGGACCTGGCGGAGATTGAAGTTGCCTGCTATTAGCAACTAGAAAAAGCACAAGGCAGAATGCCAGCTTCTAAATTAAACAAACAAAAATCCTTTTCTTGTTAACTTTTAAAGAAACGTTTATTTCTTTCACACCTAGCGCTCAATATATGGTCAAGTTTAAGTGAGTGGCTGGAAAAGTACCAAAGACTTAGATATACTTACATTGCTAAAAGGAAGACTACATTTTTGAACGCATCCCAAGGATCTATGAAGACATCCCTTGCTCCATCTCCAGGCCAGCTGGACTATTAGGAGTTGGGAAGATTTTTGATCAGAGTGGGAAGTCCTAAAGATCATTTCACAAGCCCCATCAATCAGCCTAATGCTGGCCCAGTTGCCATAGCAGAAACATGTCTAAAGAATCTTTCAATTAGTTAAAAGGGTGATTCATTTCATTGTAGATTTTTCACTCAGGGAGAGTGGCATGGGTTTCTTGTTTGTTTTTTTTTTATTATTTTTTATTTAATGCTGCTTTCACATTTGAGAACTGCCCTGACTTAAAGGACTTATCCCAATGAACAGTCAGACATCAAAAAAAGCCCTTATTCAAATACATCTGTTACCCTTAATAACATATTCCAAACACTTCTTCACCATGGGTAAGAGAACACATATATAAATGCATTTCTGAAAGGGGGAGAAATGATTAAAAGTGACTTGTTTATTGACGTTTTGTGTAATGTATAGCTGGTACCTCATATACAGGAGCTGTGGTGTTACTTAACACATACAGTCGGGTCCCAGTAAATACAGTACTGGGCTGTTTAAAGAGTGACATATGGTGCTTACTAACAAGAAAACATGTATAGATGCCTATGAGAAGAAATGCTATGATATTACAGAGTTGCTTTTTAGTATTTGTAGGAAAGCATCCAGAAAGAAGAGAGGAGCATCAAACTCTGGCTCTGCATACCTTCTTCCAAACTCCTAAAAAACTCACTAGGAAGCCAGTACGGTCTGAAGAGGGCTAAATAGCTGAAAAAAACATGTGGTGAAATAGATGCAATTCTTTCCTTAGGGAAAATTAGTTTTCTAGTTATATCTCTCCAGAGCCCAAACCATTAATACTCTCTGTCTCTCTCTTCATGTCCCCTTCCACTTCTCCTCTTTCCTAGATATTTTCCACCAAAAAAGAAAATCCAAGCCAGCCTTCCCTGCATAGAAATCTACACCATACCAGCCAATCCTTTATATAACTCTGCCAAGCTCTTTCCACAGGTGTCAGCATTAGCTTATGACATTATTTATAGGATTTTCCCTTCTGATCGAAACTCTTTGCAGCAAGCTCTGTGACTTCCTCCTCCTGCGCGCAGCTGCCCCAGCCGTCGAGGTCTTTGAAACTGCCACAGCGCTGAATGCAAACCGAGGCAAGGCAGGAGGCTCTCGTTGCTGCAAAGTCGTTGCTTGTGCCAGATGTCTTTCTTTAAAAATATACTTATACGTATACACACACATATATACACGTGTATATGTATTTTTTTTTTTATTCTCAGTAGAGAGTTTTAGTTTGCTTACCAACAATACCTAGCTTAAGACCTACCTCCTCATTCATAGTAGCATACATATTACTGACACAGATCTTAAGGAGGCCTTCTAAACTTGAAACTTAAACATTTAATTAAAAATTAATATGCCTTTCAGGCCTACTTGCACATGAAATCCATTGGAGCCCAGCTGCTGCATGTGGCGAGGCCGTGCCAAGCTGGCTGTCAGACACACGCAGTGCTTGATCGGACTCATTGCTGACAGGAGCTTCATCCGAGGTCTCATTTCTGCAGCCATAAAGAAAAAAGATGTCTACTTTAGGTTGGCAGAAATTTAACCATTAGAGCAGGATTTTTACTCACAGTGTTTTCTCCTTGGTATTACATGATGGGTGGAGTGCAGCGGACTTTGCTCTGTGTTTTAATGAAGACCTGTGGCAATGGCAGAAATTATCATTGAAGGATTTCCCAGGCCTACAAGAATGACTTGGCTTGAAGGATTGTGCGTCCAAACACACGGATTACCCAATAAAATCTGCTACTTTCCTGGTGCTCATCAGTCCTAGTCCTATGAATCAAGAGCTCTGTTGGGTAATCCTGCATCTTAAATTATATTTTGGTGACATGCATGGATTTGAAAGATTCTTCAGGATTACTTTGACCACAAAGTACTCTAGTGCTGGATGGCTGTTCAAACAGCTCTGCCTTGTTTTCCCTTTGTTTAAGCATTGTGCAAAGAAATATTTGCAATGCACAAGAAGATGCAGGGGTCACAGGAACCATCCTGAACGTGGGACACATTTTCAGACAGTTACGCCATAAGCAGTACTTGTCAGAAGAGCCCAAAACCCGGGCAGCCTGCATGACAGCAGTGACCTTGCTGATCAGGGCCAGGCACTGTTTTGGCATCAGAATATTCCATTGCTATTCCCATCTCTTATCCCCAAATCATGGGAACCAAGGCATATAGCTGAGGATGTTAGCCTATATTAGAAAAAACAGCCTCAAAAGGTAGTGTAATATTTCTTACTCACTTCCACACTTTAGGTGTGGAAGCAGGCAATAGAAGCAGGCTTCTCTTTAAGGCCCATACTTACAGGTGAGGCAAAAGAAGACGTGTTGCCCTAGAAGCCCCAGCAAGGTCCATACATAAAGCTGCATTACAATTTTTGGTAGCTGGATGTTGCCACAGGGCAAAATGAGGAATAAAGCTGTTGGCTTAGGGGCAGCAAACGGAAGTCTGGTAAGCAGTGGAAGCCAGTATAACTGAGTCTATCATCTCAATGGCCAATCCTTTGAAAGACTTGTTGCTATAGATTTGGGTTGGCTTTACCTGTGATATTACTTCCTGCATCTTTGCTTTCAGCTGTAGCTAAGATTATAGTAACTAGCCTATACACATTACTGGACAGCAGGATTACTGTTGTTTTTAATGTATTACACCATCAGGCAAGCTGTTGGGACTGAACAGCTGGACAAGTTGGAGCTAGCCTCCTCCCAGTTAGCTGCTTGGTGGTTCTGCTTCTCAGTTAGAAACTCACATCTCTCCAGTTTTACATTTGTACTTGCTTATTTCAGCTAACAAAAGAAGGTCCAGAGTACAGAACTGATGGCCAGCAGCTTTGGAGTTATATGCTGGATCATCTCCCCTATACCCCATTGCACATTGCACTGCTTTTCTGTTTTCCCTTAGGAAAATGTGGACACCACCATTCACCTGCATTACAAGTATCACTTGTAATGCCTTGACGAGGTGGTACAGCATACTCTGGTAACTGATGCTTGCTTTATACAGTGTACAAGCCCATCAAGCAAAAATAAATTAACATTTTAACACTAATTCACAGATTAGTTTTAATCTATTTCTCACAAATGCTGCTACTGGCAATTGACTGTGAGGATGCCTGGTCCTTCGGGCTCCTCACCAGCCTGGCAGGCTTCTCTAGCAGCTCGCACACACTGCACGCTGTGATGGCTACGCTGCGTGGCACAGATTTTCCCAGTCAAGGTTCATTTGGAGCTGGTTTGTTTGCGTTGCAGTGCTTCAGAAATACTTGGCTTTCCCTCTTCCCAGAAGGCTATTCTGTCAGAGAAGGGAGAAGAGAGAGGGGGAAAGTAGCCAAGCAGCAACAAAGGAGGGGAGCAAAGCCACAGCACACTCCTTGAGGGGCTGCAGGCACTGCTGTGCACGCAGCAGAGAGGACAAATTACTCCAACAGCAGTGTGATCTTGCACACTTTGAAACAGTTACACGCACACAAATTACAGCGCGCTTGCTGGGCACACAAGCAACATACAGTGCGTTTGCTGTCTCCATATTATTCCATGCAGCCAAAGTTAGCATTGCACCTCTGAGCTGTAATTCGTATCACAGCTCCTGTTTTACATGTGCATATACACATCACCCCACTTTACTAATTCCACAGCCATGTCCCACCCTAGCTTTTGTCCCCCCTCTCCATGAAAGACTAGGACTTGGATTTCCCTTGCTTTCAGCAGTGAATGCAGCAGTCCTGGTCAGGAAAAAACGGAGCAAAGGTGGCACAGACAGAGCAGTAAGGGATTAGCTGCAGTTGCAAACAATTTTTAGAAGGCCGATGACCTGTCCAGATTTGGGCAGCTTTCTGCTACGTCCATCCATGAGGACAATGCCAGTTTCCAAGTGTATGACAAATCTACACTGGAGCACGGGACACACGCACATGAACTGGCCAGTTCTGATCCTACTAGTGGCCTAGAGCTGAGCTCAAGCTATTTATCCTGCTTCTGGGACAGCTTTTACAGTCTTTGTCAAGTTCTTTGTAGCTACAACTAAACTGCTTCATCCAGCTGGGGCAGAACTAGTTCAAGCGAACTAGAGAGGGGCGCAGATACACATTCTTATTCTAAACAAAATAGACTTTCAACAAAATAATTAATCTTAAAATGAGAGAGACGTTTATTCCCTAGCCTCACTCAAAGACACACCCTATAGAACCATTTTTGATGAAACCAAGATGGTCCAAGTCAAGAATGGAAAACACTGGGTTTGGCAAAACAAATTATCAGAGGAAAAAAATCAATCTCAAGGGGAATTGCTGGAGATCTTAAATGTATGTAGCTCCATATTTAATATTAAAAACCTCAAAATCTCAGTTGTATTTTATCTCGTATTCATATCAGTGCAAAACCAAGCACAAATCCAAAACCAGAACAAAGACTGCTATTGTCCCCTAATTAACCCATAAGAGCTATTGGATAGCCACAGTACGTTACAAACAGACCCAAAAGGTGCAGTGCATTTTCAGTAGCTAGCCTGGACTAATAAGGCTCTTTTTTCCCCACTATGGCTAGTTTACAGAAAGGTACTTTCAGTTCCTGAGGATTAGTGTAATCAGCCACAGCAGAAGTCAGACCAACAGTTTAAACTTCAGGGTGAATCTTTTTAAACATCTAATGCTAGCTGGTTTGGCTATATTGTTCTGATTTGTGGGGGAAGGACCTTCCTGCATTACAATATAAATTCATTGTGTAGAGATACACAGGGAAGACAGAATACACAATAAACATCAGAAAGTGCATCAGAGGGATCATTCCTCAGGTTTTCTTGGTAGTGTAGCGTTTAGCTCTTCTCCGCTCTGCACATCATGTCAGCACACTGTGCCTTTCAAGTTTGTTCATCATTGATTGCATGGAGGGAGTGATTTAAGCCTGAAAGGAAAATTATGGAGATTTTTGGGTAATCCTCTGGAGGGATTCACCAGGGTGACAGCCACTCCCCCATCACACGATGCAGTTGCACTCATTCCTACCCAGCCCTCCAAGGACAAATGGGTGGCGAGTCAGGTGCTGGTTAGATCATCACCAACACCTACAGTTTCAAAAGGAGAGATCAAAAAGGAGATTACAGTTGTAGGTGGAGACACAGGAAACACAAGGCTACCTTCAACTACCTCTTACTACTTGCTATCAGCTAGTCTGTATCTGAGTTTCTTATCCCACCAACTCACCCTACCAGACAGGCGGGTCATCCACAACTTCTCTGGGCAACCTATTCACTGCATTCTTTCAGTCTTCCTTTTCCTTCCACTTCACTAGAATCTAAATTTCTTCCTTAGAGCTTGCATTCTTTTAACTCGTTAGCCATCCTTGCTTGGACATTTAAAAGCTCCTGGTTAATGACCCTTCTACTTGACAAATCTACAGAGTTTCCTTAGAGCTCCTTAGCTACCTCTCTATGCTCTTTGGACCTCTCTCGTATTACCATCACAGATTTCCACCTGGATTTTCCGGGAGAGTTTACTACTCCTTATTTAGCACTCCCTAATTACTTACAAACTTTACTTCTCTTGCTTAAGCAAGGGAAATTTTTTGTATACCTCCTCCTTTTCCCAAAGTGCATTGCTGTCAAAGCTCAGGTTCAATTCTTCTTGGGGATCATGGGAGCTGTAGTCCTCTGAAAACTGAGACCGTGCTGGGCTTGTACGGCTCCTAAAGCTGTAGAACAGTTTGTCCCTATCAACAAAAGAGGATATTAAACTTCACCTTTGCACAGAATGGATCCAAGTATTTTTCAGTCAACAATACCACATGAGATATAGCTCACAGATTCAGTTCAAACGAGGAAAGCTAGAGTAAACATGTATTTGTTAATAATAGTATGAGAAATCTAAGCATGCTGTATAATTAATACTATTGCAAAATATTACTCGGAGGAGTAAAAGCAGCAAGGAAGCTGAATGTTACATCTAAAGCACCAAGAGAGCATCTGTGGTAGGTGGTTTGGTGGGAAAGGGTAGCCAAGGAGAAAGCTCACTAGAAGAAAGAGCTGTTTGATTTGAACAAGGCTGGATGCGATGGAGGCTGGGGCAGAACTCAGACAGGAGGAAGGTAAAACTATCAGCATATTCAATAAGATTTGCAATTTAACAGTTACAGGTCTAATTAAGACCCACAGCCACAGGAAGCCTGAGTCCACCTCTTAAGAACAAAACCCCAGATATTTAATATGCCACAATGGAGGATAGCTAAATTATCATTTCCAAAAGTAAAGCAGCAATTTCTCACAACATTAAAGCCAAATAAAGCTAGTGCCAGCATTTACCAGTTATTGGTTTGACATTATTGGGGATGTGCTGCTAAATTGCTTTGGGTTCTTGAACTGGGCCCTTGGAGTTATTTGAGTTATGTAGCAGATGAGAGGTGACATGAATAGTACCTGGAAGGCCCTCTTTTCAAAGCACAGGGAAGGGACGCTGGTGGGATGGAAGAGAAATATACCACAGACCCCTCAGGTACAACCTTGTTTGATGGCACAGCCTGCACAGGCTGGTATTGCACTATTTCTTTGTTTGACACAAGCACCTTAAAGTTTGTAGTTACTTTTCCAAAGGAACAAGAGGCCAGAAAGTGACCAAACAGCTCCATATGCTAATATGTTCGAGCTACGTGGCTCGGAGTACAATACATATGTAATAGCATAGCATCAAAGATTGATGAGACTTGGCTTTTACCCATTTTTGCATAATTCTTGACTGCATTCCTCCAGTCTCCTGGATAACTGTGCTGTCTGTGAGCTGCAGCAGAAGCGAGTCTGGCCCAAGCAGTCGAGACAAATGATTCTTTCTAGTTCGTTGCAGTGATGTTAAAGCTGGAACAAACATCATTAACTAGCAATCAGAGGCAAAAATACAAGTAATGAGCTATTTTCTATTTGGAAAACAAAGATACTGGATGCTAGCTCTTGAATGTAAGTAGTGATACAAGAGGCAAGCTAAAGAAAATACCCAGAGGAACATGCACAAAGACTTTAACCAGAAAGTTTCACGCAGCAAATGTACCCACAGTGCCTGTTTCTCCTTTGCATGACACGTATTTTCACGGATGCAGCCCTGACTTCCCCAGCTCAGAGAAGATGAGTGCCTGGGAAGGGAAGCGCCAGGACGGGTAACACACAGGGAGAGAGGAACTCCACGGCAGCACACGTGGAAAGCCGGGGGAGAGGGAGCGATGCTAAAGGCCATCCAGCTCTCAGAGCAAATCATTCATTTCTTCCATTCCCCTCCCGTCAGTGTGGTAAAGGGCACTTGTGAATAGGTTTTGGACCCGAGCCGGTAACTTTTCCTGACAGTTTTGCAAAGCAGATTTAAATACTGTTGACCCAGCCTCCCATCTCCAGCTCAGCTTAACAGATAACCAGAGTCGTTGGGGTTTTGAGAGCTTTCTTGGGGGTAAAGCCTGCACTAGTACAATTTCACTGCTGTTGAGTTAGTCTACATTAATGACATTTAAATTTTGCCCAGGGTCCTTAATAAGAATTCAAATATAACTGTTGGGGTTTTTAAATATATGTTTCAAAAATCAGAGCCATCCAAACTATGCAGGGCAGCACATCTTCTGTGTTTATTTTTATTCCTAATCTAGACTCTACATCAGCTGTCCTCATGGTTTGGTAGCATGAAGTACCGGAAGCCTACCAATACATATCTATAAAACTTCTTTTTTGGTTCCTATTGGTAGAAGGACAGATTCTTTTTCTCTTCGAGTCACTAAAAAGTCACCGTGCAGGCTAATTGAAGACAAATGTGAACACACGATATCTGAACAACGGATGTGAGGCTGCGTTTGAAGGAAGTATGCTAAAAAGGACTGCGTCCTAGGGGTCTTCAGTAGGAGAGAGTGCTGGCAACCACTTGGAGAAAGGATTCTGTTACTGCTGTGGTATTCTGGGCTCCAGACTGCAGTGTTTAGAATGTGCTCTGCTCAGACGGTTACGGGAGCAGCCCCTCCACCATGGCAACAAACATATGGCTTTGCATTGTTGCTAATAATCACACAACAGAAAGAAAAAGAAGTAAAAAGGAGGATGTCGTTGCATACACGAACTATGAAAGCCTATGACTGCATTCTCCAAGGCTGTAACCAGAAGTTATAAATTGCTGTATTGCGTATTTTCACTTCTCATCTAATTGAAAAAACAGTATGCAGTTTTTGCAGATAGCCCATTTATTTTGCTGAACTACCTAGAGCTCAGGGATGCTGTTTAGTACTAGCTGGGTACAAGCACAACAAAAGGCCAGGGGAAATTGGCTCTTGATATAATTATTTTTGTCAGGTATGGATGAGTATCTTTTTTGCAAGGCCACAGCACCCCCTTTCCGAATGAATGGATCTTTTGCCACAAAGGCAGAAGAAATATAAGACACACTTGCTCACAAACTGCCAGGAAGGTTGTAGAGTTTTACAGGGTTAGCAGCACAGTCCTTAGGCTGCTGTTTGGCTTCCAGACACATCACTTTTAGCGATTTTTAAGGGATCGATGCACTCGATCAGTAGTTGACCCCATCCTCAGCACTGGACACTGAGCTGGTTGTGGGAGGAAGGATAGGCTGTGCACAGGTGAAGCCCACAGAGGACTTTTCGGACATACTTCAGCCAAAGGTATGCTGTGCCCTTGCAACGAGGCTCAGCCTCGCAGGGTAGAGACCAGGAGAACACCAGTGTGCAGTTCTGTCTGAACGTATCCCCATCCACCCTATGTGTTCCGGGAAGCAAGAAACCCCCTGAAACTAAAGACATCCTGCTCCAACCTCTCCCTTACATACCCAAATACGCCTGCTCCGCTGCCCCTGCAGCGGTAGCCATTTGTGTCAATGCCAGACCACTGCGACGGGGTCCCGTATAGACCGAGAGACCTGAATACACTGCGCCAAGAGAGACCATACTCACCGTCACTGGAGCACAGCAACAGATTGGGAAGGGGAGTATTGTTGTCTTCATTTTACACAGAGTGGGCTGAGATACAGAAACATGTAGGGTGTTCTGTCTTTGATTAAAGACTGGTGATTATACACAGAAATAGCTGCTGATCTCAAAATTCTAGGAAGCACTGATTACATTGGCCAAAGGAATAAAGAAATTTTAAAAAGAGTCACACCAGAAGTGTATTATAAATTTTTCTCTCTTGCTTTCTGTTCTCTTACTTGGAAGGCTTCTGTTATCCAGCTAGAGATGACAGAGGTGGCTGAGGGCACATCATGAGCTGTGGACTGCGAGAGGCAAGCAGCCCGATGACCTGCACACAAACATTCCTGACTTGAAGATTCTTTATCCAATTTTCTCATAACGACAAACTGACCTGAAAAAATAGTAGGATCAATTCACTAACCAAAGAAGGGCTAAAGCAAGAATGATAAATTAAATTCCAGCATGAGTTACCTTGTGCAATATAGATTTAGTATACAGGTATTAATTTGAATTTTGGATAGCTTATCTGAATTGCATCTCCAAACCTTTTTGATAGTTGCTAATCTTTGTTACTAAAAATCATTGGATTGCTTATTTAGGTGTCACACATACAATAAGAAAAAGAAAAGATACTAAAGTGCTAGAAGATACTAAAGTACTTACTTTATTTGCAAATCCCTCCAGTGATTCAGGTTTTATAAACCTGAAAATTAGTTTTATTTATGTATAATAGAAATCAATTTATAAATTGAAGGCAATAAGGAAACCCATAAAATTCTATTCCTCTTCCATTTCCTTTAGCTTTATCTTCCTGATTTGTCATTTCTAGTGTCAAATTATTTGCATTCATATCAACAGCAGATTTACGTGGGTAAAATTTGCACACCAAAAAATCGGTAGCCTCAAAGTGAGTTACATTTGTATTGATGGCACTGACAGTCATGAACTCCTAATCCAACTATTTTTAGTTACTTTGCAGGCTGCGATAAAGCAGCGAGCCCGGCTGTGCAATTGACACGCTATTTTTAAGGTAACTAAAAAAAGGGTGTCTTCACCCTTTTGGGGGAGAGCTGTACATCTGCACGGAAAGCAGCTCTGCCACTAACAGTGGTGCAAGAGTGGGATGCAGGCTGCGCGGCCGTGGCGGGGCCCTGGCTCCAGTGGGGAGAACCTCCCCAGGGGCTGCCAGGCGGGCAGCGGGGCTGGGGGTGGCAGGGTGGCAGGGATGCAGGGTTGGGGGCTGCGGGGTGGGCACCGCCTCTTGCAGAGCTGCTGGCAGCTGGCATGGATGCTCCTTACAACCGCAGTACAGACACCAAGCCAAGAGATAGGTCGTCATCTGTTGTGCTAGCTAAAGTTAGTTCCGACAGGTGTATGTTTAGCTAAATATTTGATATTGTCCAGGAAATACAGAGGGGTTTGCATATATACATCTGTGCTAAGCTAGCCCTCTACCTGCAGCTGCTGGAATACAGCGGGTGTACAGGCTTTCATTATTTGTCTACTCCTGATCCTGGCTCCCACCAGCATTTGGCTGAGAAGACAGCTTTTGAGAAAAAACATGGTTTATTGATCACTGAGATCTTGTAAGAGTCACTAGTGTCTGCAGGATGGAAAGGGTGAGGGGCGTACAGGGGAGGCGATGGGGCTGCCAGGAGGGCTGTGGTCATTAAGGAGGCAGCACCCATGCCCAGTGTAGGGCTGCCACCAGGTTTGGATGTGCCTGCTGAACACATATGGCACCTGTGAAGAGGACTGAGAGATTGAAGACAGAGCAACACGCACAACGTCTCGGAATTGCCACAACATGAGCAAGACCCTCCCTGCCAGACCGGCACAGAGCGCTGGCTCAGTACGTGGGCCCCTGTAGCGTCCCACAACCCCTGCACCAAACAGCAGCAACACCACAGGTGAAACAGGGCTTTCACCACCCACAGGGCTGCATGTGTGTGTGCGGCTGACGGAGAATAGAAACTCATCTTTATCGGGGGAAGAGTGGTTTTCCCCAAACAGCTCTCCATTGTGTCCTCTCGGGATTCACTCTCAAAAGTGACATACAAATAATTCTTCCAAAAATAAACCTAGGAAGTAAGATAACTCTGCCAGGCACTAGAACTCATGAATTCATTGCATCTAAACCCAGTCACTGTATTCCTGCTAACATCACCACTGCTGCCCTTTCCTCTCAGACAGGCTGGGCGGCTGCAAACACCGCCTGGACGATGGGCAAGTATGTGCAAGTGGCTTCATCTCCTGCTTCTTGTTAAGCCTATGGCAGCAATGCACAGCTCAGCAGTGTCCACCAGCCGAAGGAAAGATGCTGCGGCTCCCTACAAACCTCCTATCCTTGGGCAAGCACGGTTATTGACTCCATTATTACTGTTCCCGCTCTGCTAAGAGCAGTTTTAAGAAAGCCTTGGAAACACACACCCTCCTCTCTTGTCACCCTCCTAGCTGCTCGCCCCAGCGAGGCCTCAGGAGGTTGGGACTCGGTGAGCCTGGCTGCACTGCACAGCGTCCAGCCGGGTCTGACCGCACCACGTCCCACCTGGGTGCGCCGCAGGCTCCAGAAGCGGGGAACCAGGACCAGGAAAACGCCGTGACCTGCAGTCAGCGATGCTGTTTCACCGAGATGCTCTTCAGCATCACTCGGGATTCCTGCAACACCAGCAACTAAAGAAAACGCGCGTTTTCTGCTGAAAACCAGACAGGCCAGGCGGGCAGGCGAAGGAAGGCTCGGACCGCGCCTTTCTGGGCAGCTCCGTGCGCTCCGGCAGCGCATCTCTGCCTGCGGCCACCGGCCCGCACCGCGCTGGCAGCAGCGGCGAGAGCGGCGGGGCCGGGCCTGGCCGTGCCACCGCCCCCAGGGGCAGGCAGCGGGGCGGGAGCCGGTGCGGCGCCCGGNCGATTCGGACCCTCCTCCAGCCTCGGGCGGTGCCTGCGGGAAGGGAGCGGGGACGCGCCGGGACAGACAGCTCCTGTTGGGGACAGACGGACAGCTCCGGCGTTGGCTCCTGGCCCGAGCGAGCGGCCGGCTGAGAGCCTCCTGCCTGCCGCGGCGGGCTCCCGACCCGCGTTGCTTTGGGGAATTTGCACCACACCGTCCTTAGGCTGTTGCTGCTGTGACGGTGCTACTTACGGTTATCCTTTTAACAACCCCCCCCATCCCCAGCGACCGGTGTGTCAGTGCTGAGGCAAACAATAACAGCCACGGCAAAGCCCAGCGTCCCTCCTGGCGCGGCAGCTGTGCACGGCTGCTGTTCCGCCGCCGCCGGGGACGTGCTCTCGGCTGCATCCGAGGCACGACGGATCTCTGACCTGGCGTCTCGGGGTCCTTATCTGCAAAACAGGATTGAATGTGTTTGCTCTGTTTCGCTGAATGCTTGTGAAATGCTGAGATAAAGGCTGTGCTGTTTACTGAAAGACATAATGGCTGTCAAACATTATTCTTTTCTCTTTTGCAATATAAAATTAGCAGTGGAATCTTAAATAGAAGAAGGTGGCATTTGGGCTGCATTTTAGAAATCAGTATGTCTCTTCCATATTCATATATTTGCTTTTGCAGTATGGATTTATAAATACATGCCTGAAGTCTTTGGTGGTTGAAAAGTATGGTGAAGAAACATGGGAAAAATTAAGGTAATGTGTTCCCAATAAATGTAGTCTATTGAAAGAAAATGCTCAGGAATTTAGCAGCAGAGGATTATAATTTCTCACTGGTAAATGGCAGCTGATGAGTATCTCAAGTAATTATTAGAAGTATCTAGCAGGGCAAAAGCAAGAGTTTCTTACCTTGTAACACTTCATACTCTGATACTAATTTGTCCCAATTAATTTGTTATATCGGATAATTAAGGATGACATTTAGTCTTATAGACAACTGTGCAGTAAACTCACTGGCTCACTGTGACAATATTGAAAAGTAATTACACTGAAAAGATGTCATCCTTGATATGAAGTCAGTTTAATTGCAGTACCTTCAGAAAAGCAGCTAAATACATCATCTCTGTTTTTTCTTTACTTTATGAGCTTTGTGGCGTTTTCCAAGAGAGGAAGATATAAAAATGGTACTTACATACATACATATAGTAGCCATTGAAGCCAGTATAAAAATTCAGCAAGTTTTTGGTCAAGTCTGTGGAGACCCAAGAGCTTGATACTGTGGCCACATTGAATGACAAGCCAGTAGACCAGAAGACAAGCTAAGACTCCACTTGCTCTAGCTGCCCCCCCCACCCCAGTATGATGACCTAATCCTTGAAAGAGTTTACCATAATACCATAACATGAAGTAGCAGAAATGGACAGGTGGGCACCACCATTCAGCCATGTTAAAACAACACTCTTGAACCATTAGGGGAAGTGGTATGTTCCAATATAACGCTCAAAGGAGGTTAAGGAGTGGGTTAACAGCAAACAGTGCTTAACGAATGCCAGTTGGGTCACCCAAGCATGTAATATTTACAGTGCTGCTGAGACAAGAATATTGTCTTCTCTGTTGCAGACTGCAGGCTGGAGTCCAGGATTCTTTCTTGACTTTTGAGGTTTACAAAGATGAGATCACAATGCAGCTTGTCGACAAAGCCTGCAAAATATTAGGTATGTGTCACCGTTTCTCAAAAACGAACCATCCTGGGTCAAGCCTGAGACTGCAGCCCAGGTTTTAGTCTCCTGTGCAGTTTGGAATGCCCTCCCTGTGCTGCAAATTAATCCTCCTGACAGCATTTCAAGAACTTCCAAGCCTTTCTTATTCATCAAGGTATCTTTATTTTGCTAGGTGTTCCTGCTGACATGGTTCTGAGAGAGTTTGGAGAGTATTTCTTTGAATTCTGTAAACGCTCAGGCTATGACCACATGCTGAGGACACTGGGTGGAAATCTCTACGAGTTCATAGAGAACCTGGATGCATTGCACAGCTACCTGTCCCTTTCTTACCAGGCAAGTTTGAGCAGTAATTACTGAGCAGGTATGAGTGGACTCTGCCAGAGTTTGCAACAGAAGAAACAGGATCTCATAGGTGTGAACGAATAATGGAAAAGGATGGTATAAGAGGCTCTCCTACATTCTGAAATGGATTACTCCAAAATGTTAGGACAATTTTTTATAATTGGTTTTTCTGAATATTCCTCAACATTAGATACTATTTAGTACATTGGATCTAATGCATAGTAGATTTTCTATATTTCAGGTTATTCAGATTACTGCTTATTTTATTAAGACATGGGATGATTTTGTACAAGTGGAACTCACCAGCAAAAGATACTGAAGTTTTGTTTTTGTTTGTTTTTCCTCAGGAGATGAATGCCCCATCTTTTAGAGTAGAAAAGAATGAAGACGGGTCAATGCATTTACATTACTATTCGGATAGAAGAGGTCTGTGCCATATTGTGCCAGGTAATCAGATAGAATGCAGAGTACAGATCAGCTGGTAATGCAATATATATATAGGGTAATCATATATTTGCAGATATACTTTGCTCGTTTCAGAATCTTTTTTCAGATGAGGACTGGCCATGGAATTGAAGCCTGGTACAGTTTAGTCACCAAACATCGGTATTTCCCTGACTGCCTGATCACTCCTAGCTCCCCAGTGGCTTCATCAAGATTTACAATGTGACAACCCAGGCCATAAGTGTCTGTTCCTCCTATAGAATTCCTATGGAATTCCTTTCCTGCAAGGAACATTAAAGTTCATGGTGTGTATTGTGTCTACCTGTCAATTAGTTCTCGGTAACTGATGCTCCTTAAATTACAGTGAAGTGCAAATTGTAGTTGATTTGAAGACATCCATCCATCCTGTAATAAATACTCCTGCAGTACATGCAATCTGTAAAACTGCTATTGAACCCTGCTCAAAACGGAATCTTTTTCCAGCATTTATAGGAATCTCCACAGTTGTACTCGTGCAAGGGTTAAACAGCTGTAAGTCTGTAAGAGATGATCGTATTCCTTTCTTTCATAGATGCTGCTGAATTAAGAAGTTTATCAAAACTTCCCCCTTTGTCAAAACTCATTTCATATTCCTATTGAAGCACAGAACTATTTGGAATTTCAGACAGAGCTTTTCACGTCGTTGTCCAGTACTTCGCCTAATAGCTAAGCAGAAATGAGAGGACTGATTGTGCATTTTCATGAAAGATATTTCCTTCCTTTCAAAAGAAAATATTCTGCAATGACTGAAATAGATTGTTGTAGCAGAATCTCTTTAGACCCCATGCATTTTTTGGGTTAATGGGAATTCATATTATTGCTATGTATGACTATTTGGACACATTCTTCAGGTATCCTGCTGAGCTTTTTCCAGTGAAAATAAGCATTTGTCATCAGGCAAGACAAAAGAAACAGTAACTTTAAAGCTTATCTCCTATGCACATATTCTTATCATGGCAATGGTACTAGGATCAACATAGGTAACAGCAGGTTGATTTCTTCTTCCAGAGTCCTTCAGAAAAGTGATTTCTGAAACAGTGAAATTCCACTGTGGGCCCTCTAAAAGGGAAAATGGAAAGGGTTTGTTCTTGGCAATACTTTGTCTTTTGTTTCCCCTTCAGGAATCATTGGTGCAGCAGCCCTGGATTTTTTTAACATTGAGATTTCAATGGAAATAGTCAATCAAACAGAGGAAGAAGAACGAACTGGTAAAAAAGAACATATTGTTTTTCTTGTCACTGAAAACTCTGCATTTTCATACAAGGAAAGAAAGAAATTTTCTTCCTCACCTCAATATCTTGCCGACTCTGAAAAACAAATTGAGAAACAATTGAATAAAGAGGTATTTTAATATTCATTATCACTATATTATTAAAATATGATTAAAATAGAAACACCCTTGAATTTCCCTTTGGATTTATTTCAACAGGACCTTGAAAAAGCCAAGAATACAATTAGAGACAGAGGAAGCTCTGTTTGTCCTGTCAAGAAAAGTCACTGGAAAACAATAAGAGGAATAATCACATTAGGAAAAGGTGAGAGATCATTCAGAGGGAGCTTGTCATCATTTCTGAGTCTCTTCAATAAGAAAGTCAGTAAGCCTCCCTATCTCCACCCACCCATCCATTTTGAAGTTACCATTCATATTTCCTCTGCGCCTTTTCAAAATGTTTCTGGTTAAGGTTCTTCTGTTTAGACATTGGTAATCAAACAAAAATTGCAGATAATAAGCATGCTTAGTAATGACAGATACTTAAATGGAATATGACCTGTCACTTTTGTCTCTTAAACAGGGTTTTCTTTGGAAAAGTATTCTTCTATAAAATGTCATTTGATTTGATACTTCATTCTCATGTCACTTGGTCTAAGATGATACTTTGATACTTTTGATGCTTCCTTCTCATGTCACTTGGTCTAATATGATGAATTTAAAAGAGTGTTTTTAAACTTTGGAAAGGAGTAGCAGCTACCAAGTTATCAACTGTAGTAAATTCTGAAAGCCAAATTACCCCCTCCACTATGAAAAATCTACTGCTAATCTAGCAATCTCTGTTTATATCTTTATATATTATATGTTTATGTTGTCTGTTTATATATGTTTATAAAATGGAAGGATTTTTGCAGTTAGGAACTTTTGATTCCTCAAGAGGAAGGAGAATCCAGCTCAGTATTGCCAAGACGTCTGGATTCTGGGAGGAGTGAAAAATTGAACCTGATATGATCTGGTGCAATGCCACATGCATTACAAGAACAGATATATCGAGTAAGAAATTAATATATATTAAAAATAAAATTTTAGACTAGCATTATTACTTAAAAAAATAAAATCCTTTAACAATAAATGCAAGAGTTATCAAGAGCCAGACTTTGAAAGCTGAAAAACCCACATTGACTTCCCCTGAAGCAGTAAGAGGTCTAAAAGTTGGGTCCTAAATTTGTAATCTTTTTCACCAGTCTCCTAAGTGACTTGAGCATTTGTTATCAAGCAGAATTTACTAGACTAACTGTCATAGCCACCTTCTGGTGGAAGGAGATCACTTGAAGTAATCATCCTTTTGATTATTGTGGGTTACTGGAGAATCCAAGTTTATATTGTGAAGACCAAAGGCTTTGGGTGCTTCAGTCAAATGAGCACTTTTGACTATTTTACTCATTTTATTCATTGTACAAAAATATCTGTTTGCTAGCAAGCACAACCTGCTCTGTAGATTTGTGACCATTTTGAAAAAAACCTCAGGGTAAGTAAAATAGAAACCAAACAGTAATTTGGTCTCTGCTATGGACTAGAGTTCTTTGTATAGGAGACTGAAACCCAGATCATGCTGGGTTTTTCTCCATAAGTGTTCCTTAGTAGCTGGCAAAGTATATTAAATCCACTTCTGTGTACATTTTTGTGGGCTATAGCTATGTTATATTGCTATGACACCTGCAAATTCACAGAGCAGCAACATCTACAGTTGTTCATCTATTCTTATTGTTTCCACATAATTTCATGCATCTAATGCTCTGTGCTTTTAGTGTGGTTTAAGTTTCAAACTCTCAGCCAACTCAGATTAGTTGCTCATCAGCTGTGTATTAAACTGTGGAGCATTTAGCACAGATGTATGCACATTTGTGGGCCCACACCCTGTCACTCATTATGATATAAGGTCCTGTCTCACTGAGCACTGAAAAGTAATGCTGACTGCTTTTATGAGGTGCAACCTGATTAAAAACTACACATTTATCTTGCCACAGGTAAGCTCCTGAGAGGATTTGATCCTGTTTACCCCAAGAGCCTCTGGGTTGACACAAAAACATTTTGCAATGGACTTCCTTTTCATATGGTTTTTGACAAAGAGGTAGGACAAGCATGCAGTAAGGGCATTTACATGCATAAATCGTATACTAATTTTCTTCTGTTTTGACTGTCCTACAGTTTGCTGCTGGATGTGCTCTATATACAGTGCACACTCATTTGTAGCTTTTACAGAAGTGCTCTGTACAGAAACATGCAATAAAAGTCACTCATAACAATTGGATCTGGATCATTTCAGATAGGAATCTCCTTTGAATTTATGGAGATTACCATGTCTGAAACAGCTGCAGATACGCCAACAAGGCTTATTGCAGCAGTCTATCCATTACCAAACACGGAACAGAATTTTCTGAGGTTTCTGGCCACCTTCCTGTCCTGGGATGTGCCAGAGACATGACCCATCCTTTAAGCTGATAGCTGGTCACCCTCTCTTCGCAGTTACCAATCTAGCCAAAGGCTTTTGTAAGGCGCTGCTGGCAGCTGAGGCTCTACATGCTTCTTGAGTCTACTCCTACACGCTTCTGCTGGGAAAACCCAGCTACCTACTAAATTGGGCAGCAGGCAACCCCATCTAGTAGGAACTGAACCCAAAAAATCTCTTTATCTTCCAGAGGAGGATTGAGTCTCCTCTCCTGTGCACACATACTCTGCAGCAATACTCTCCTTTTGCCTTCTCAGGGACTGCTCTGTGGCTGGTTTCCAGCCAGCCTGGGTTCCCACCAAGCTACAGTTCCTCTTGTTCCCAGTTCAGTGCAGAGAATATTAGCTTAAGACAGGGGCAAAGAAAGGAGAAGCTGAGAATTGGACAGCAGAAGAAAGCTGAATACAGCCACTCAGGGAACGTGTTTTGGCATCACACTGACAGAGATTCCAGAGCACATAGTCTGCTTCATGCCACTGTCCACATTAGCTGAAGTTCAGAGTTTTAAACCTTTCAAGACATCCAGTCAGCGTAATTTGATAAAATTAGTATTTGCCAAGACATTTTGTGCCACAGCTATCTTCTTTTTGGAATGCAGGACACTCTCTGGTATCTCTAATTTTCTCTTGCAGCTACCTGTAAGGCTATTTGTTAGGCCTACACAAATGCAAGCAAGGATAATAGCAGATAGTTTTGTTTTTAACAATTGATAGGGAAGAGCGTTTGGATAACAACATTCCTTTCTGGGGGCTTTGTCTTGCTACGAAGGACACTTATTCAGAGCTTTGTGGTAATATGCTGATAAGATAGAAACTTTGCTCAGAAATAAGCCACGTAGTATAGCAAGGCTGAGTGTGTGTACCTGTATAAACAGTGATCAGCTATAGCTTGGCCTGAATCCAAACAGGATATGAATTATAACACATTGTCCGTATTTTGTTTTTAAGCTCAGAGTGAAGCAAGCTGGGGTGAGCATTCAAAAGATTGTACCTGGCCTTCAGACCATGGGCATCTGCTTGGATCACTATTTCAGTATCGTTCACCCAGAAGTACCCTTCACAATCTCTAGCATTCAGAAGTTCATCAACAGCCAATTTGTTTTCCAGACTAGAAGAGAGATGATGCCAGAGTCATGGAAACAACGGCCAATGCTAGAGCTGAGAGGTACTTCACTGTTTTCAATAGCATAAGTGTTCATATTAAATCAGGAATTATGCTGGAATTGAACCAGGAGATTGTCTAGTCCACTGCCGTCAAAGCAGGGTCAACTAGAGCAGGTTACTCAGGACCATGTCTAGTTGGGTTTTGAATATGTTCAAGGATGGAGACTCCACAACCTCCCTGGGCAACCCATTCCAGCGTTTAACCACCCTTACAGTAAAAAGTTTTTTTTTTATGTTTAAATGGAATTCCTGCATTTCAATTAGTGCCCATTGTCTCTTGTCCTTTCATTGGATACCACTGAGAAAAGTATTTTTTACTCCTTCCTATCAGGTATTTACACACATTGATAAGCTCCCCCTAAGGCTTGTCTTCTCTAGGCTGAACAACCCGAGCTCTCTTAGCTTCTCCTTATATGACAGATGCTCCAAGCCTTCCCAGGTCCTCCATCCTTTACTTGAAAATAGGAGTGACATTTACTTTCTTCCGGTCCTCAGGAACATCCCCCAGTCACCATGACCTTTCAAAACTAATTGAGAGTGGCCTCACAGTGATGCTGACCAGCTCCCTTAGCACTCCTGGATGTATCACATCAGGTCTCATGGACTTCTGTATATGCAATTTGTTTAAATGTTTACTAACCTGAACCTCCTGTGCCAACAGTAGGTCTTCATCGCTCCAGACTTTCCCACTGGTCTCAGGGCCCTGAGATTCCTGAACGGCGATTCTTACCAGCAAAGACTGAAGCAAAGGCGGCACTGAGTACCTTGGACTTTTCCATATCCTTTCTCAGCAGATCCCTTGGCCCATTCAGCAGCAGGTCCACATTTTCACTAGTCTTCCTTTTGCTGCTCATATACCTGTAGAAGCCCTTCTTGTTCCTCAACAGATGCAACTCCAGGTGGGTTTTGGCTTTTTCAACCCTGTCTCTTCCTCTGGGGTGACCTGACCCAGCTTTCACCTCTTGTATTCTTTCTTTTTTTACGTTTGAATTTAGTCAGGGGCTCGTTGTTCATCTATGCAGGCCCCTGCCATGTTTGCTTGACTTTCTGCACATGGGGATAGACCATTCCTGAACTTGGAAGAGGAGATCCTTGGAAATCAACCAACTCTTGTGGACCCTTCTTCTTTCCAAGACTGTATCCCATGGGATTCTTCTAAGCAGATCCCTGAATGGGACAAAGTCCAGTCTCCCAAAGTCCGGGGTTGTGATCTTGCTTTTTTGCCTTGTTCAATCCTCTCAGGTTCCTGCACTCCACCATCACACAGTCATTGCAGCCAAGACTGTGCCCAGCTTTCACATCGATAGTTCTTCACTGTTTGTAAGTATCAGGTCTGGCAGGACACCTCCCTTCATCAGCTCATCGGTCACTTGTGTCAGGAAGCTCACCTGTGTCAGTGCCTCAGTGCACTCTAGAAATCTCCTGAATTGCTTGTGCCCTGCTATGTTGTCTGTCCAGCAGATATCAAAGTAGCTGAAGTCCACCATGAGGCTTCCTCCACTTGTCTTAAGAAGGCTTCATCTACTTTTTCTTCCTGAGCCCGCCATCTGTAGCAGACACCCATCAAAACATCACCCACATTGGTCTGCCCTCTAATCCTTATGTAGAAGCTCTCATCTGGCTCGTCATCCAGCCCTAGGCAGAGCTCCATGCATTTCCCTTGCTCTCTCACATAAAAGGCAGCTCCCCCTCCTTGCCTACCTGTCCTTTCTAAAAAGTCTGCATTCATCCTTTGCAGTACTCCAGGTGTGTGAACTACCCCACCCAGCCTCTATGATCCCAATGACATGGGTAGCCCTGAAACTGCACACAGACCTTTCGTTCCTCTTGGCTTTTCCCCATGCTGTGCACATTTGTGTACAGGCACCTCAAAGAGGTGCCAGTCATGCCCACTTCCCAGAAAAGGTATGAGAGTGTCCCCCATAATGCTGCCCTGTGTGTTTTTCTTTGCAGAGGTTAGAACCAAGTGTATAATGTAAGGCATTACTCTGGGGCGATTCCTGCAACGTGGTTGTACCGTCACTCTTGGTTTTGGTTAGGACTCAGTGCCCGTTGCCCTGTGAATGTCGCCAGCCCTCAGCTATGGCCTTCTGCTTCACTGGGGACCTGCAGAAGGGACATAATGCCAGCCCTCAGAGCCAGCTTCTGCTTGCAGAGCCACCAGGCTCAGCATGGAGATGCACTGAGCTGTGTAAAAGTAACTGCCCATTTCTCACCTCCCCATAGCTCTACACACCAGCCTATGCACCCGACACAGAATCGCTTTGCACTGCTAAGAATTTTCTTTGCCACAGAAATTATCGCTTTGTACGTGGAACAACATTTTAAACGCAGCCACCCAGCACAGGCAATGCCAGTTCACAGATCTTGGATTGCGTCCTTGGCACATACAGACAATAATGAAAACGCGGGGTGAGCATTCCTGCAACAGTACTACATCGCAAGCATCGCTCCTGCCAGCCTGTGCTCCCCGTCTACCTGGCGAGCGGCAGGAAGGGGCAGGGGACCAGGGAAGTGCTTAGAGGCAGAGTCCTGATAACACTGCTGCAGCCGGAGGAAAGAAATGGCTTCCCCTGTGCCTCCATGCATTTTGATTCCTAAAATGTGAATACATGATTCATTCTTAATTTATGCCTTTGAGGGGAGTTATTTGCTACTGGCTGGATTTCAAATGTGGATAAAAATAGATTAGTTAGCTGTGCTTTTATTTTTTGTAGTCTCATTTTCAGATTCTGATTTTTGTCTTCAGCCCACCCCATAAGAGTTCACCAGTTAAAATTATTTTAGCAAAAAATATATTTTATTTGCTTTGGTTTTACTAGGAGGAATGAGTATGGAATGATTGTCTGCTTTGTGTAATTAACTATAATGACATTTGGTTTAAGTGTTCTGTGACCTCAGTTTTGCTTCTCTGAACTATATAACATGACCTAATTTTCCCTTCTCTTCTTTCACCTTTACATAATGAGTATCAAATCTGGTATTCCTGAGATTCAGAAAAGATTAAGAGTTTAGGGAGACCTTGAAAAAAGTGATGTTACCAAAACGAAGAACTTTAACTAGTCACAGGTACAATTTTACTTCCTCTTACACTGTCAGGGTTAATTCACATGGTATCCCTGATGTTCCAATCCTGTTAGTTTTCAAGCTGTTCATCCAGTTGCCCTGGGGATGGGGTGAGAGAGAAAGAAAGAAATAGGAATTCCTGGATTGCTGTTCAGAAACCAAGAATACTTATGAAGCAAATAAAGAATAATAATAATAATAAAATATAAAAGAATCAAACCCATAACCAAATCTCAACAAAGAAAACAAAAACTCAATCCCCCACCAAAAATCCCTTCTACCTTTCAGGCATTTTTGTACCTGCTTATTTAGATCATAGTGACCGAAAGCTGCAGCTTCCAGGAAGGAAAGCTCCGTTGACTTTACTGGGGCCACATTTTACCCTCTGTGAAATTAAACTTTAAATGTTTCACTTAGTCATTGTGAGTCTCAGTTCCCCTGTGCATGGTGCTGACTGACTGGCTTCGGGAACAGCTCAAGAGCGAGGAGAGG
>VYZW01021306.1:43597-98233 GCA_013401315.1 Balaeniceps rex
GAGGGGAGGGGAGGGGAGGGGAGGGGAGGGGAGGGAGAAGAGGGGAGAGGAGAGGGAGAAGGAGAGACATGTTGTGAGCACTGGGGTTCCTCGTGAAGAGGAGGGACCTGAAACATGGTTGGGCTCTGCCTAGCAGTTGCAATGAGTGAGTGACTGCTTTCTGGGTCCTGAAATTTTTTTATTTGCCTAGTGTACCTCCTCCAAAGAAGTCCACCTCTAATTCCAGGAAACAGAGTAATTCCTGTGATGACCCAGACCCTACAAAAAGCCACTGTCCTTAGAACTCATCCCCTAAAATTAACATCAGTAATACTGAGCATCACGTGAAAGTCCAAGCCGCTGAAAACTCTTACTGACGCTTGTTTCAAACAGGCCAAATGATCTGGATGGAGTCCCTGCAGTGCATGCTTTATCTCTGCTCACCTTTGCTTCGCACTTTGCACGAACTGGAGGAACGACAGATGCATATTGCAGACATTGCACCTCATGACGTGACCAGGGATTTGATTCTTCTCAATCAGCAGCGACTGGCAGAGATGGAGCTCTCTAACCAGCTGGAGAGGAAGAAGGAAGAGCTGCGGATACTGTCAAAGCACCTGGAGGAAGAGAAGAAAAAGACTGAAGCTCTGCTCTACGCCATGCTTCCTCAGCATGTGGCCAACCAGCTGAAAGAGGGGAAGCGAGTTGAGGCAGGTGAATGAACAGGATCTATTCATAATATGTGATTTGTGCACCAGGTGATGATTATAGAGAGACTGGGGTGCTGGCACAGCCTCATTGCCACTATCGTGGAGTACATTCTCTACTTGGTGACATTCATGGGAGGAGGACCACAGACCCTTCATCTCACTGATAACAAAGCTTAGACTATTCTTTCAAACAAAGCTTTGAAAGCTGTTTGCCAAAATTGTTCCCTAGGAGGTGAAAGGTGGTACCAGCTGCCAATTCAGGGAACAAAATTCAATGCTTCAACAGTAAACTGATATTTTGTTTTTAACGTGGGTATACAGGGAAATGAGGGCTCAAAAATGAAAGGAATAAAGAAATTGGTCTTTCCTAGAAAATTCTCCTAGTTCCTCTATGCTATCTATAAACCTAGAGTCATCATGATTCCCATTTTTCTTAAGGATGGCAAGTAAGAATATACTTAAATTCCCTTTAGTAAGCACATATATGAAGTTAGGGGTAAAGAGCTAAGTATATCCAGAATATGGGTGGACAACAGGATGTATTCAGATGTCTGAATTGTTTGAGATGTGTGATGATTCTTATATTTGATATACTCCTATATCAACATCTCTGTCTCATATCAGCACCCGTATATGAGTATTACAACTGATAGGTCATATGTCCTAGAAGAATGACAAGAAAGAAATCTTTGCAAACAAGTCTCAAACAGATGTGATTGTCCAGCCATTACAAGTACTTACCACTGGTCTTTCTGCTCACAGGAGAGTTCAAGGAGTGCACCATATTATTCAGCGATGTTGTGACCTTTACCAACATTTGTGCCCAATGTGAGCCTATTCAGATAGTTCTCATGTTAAATTCAATGTACCTGCAATTTGACAGACTGACCACAGTGCATGATGTGTACAAGGTATGTACTGATTGACAAAGGCTGTAGAAATAGTCTGGAAAAAGATTTTGGTGGTGGTGGTGGTGGTTGGTTGGTTGGTTTGTTTGTTTTAAATGAACTTAAATTCTCTTCCCCCAGCATGACTTTTGATAAATCATAAAATGTTGCATGTTTGTAGTGGCCACACAGGGAAACTAAAAAACAGGCAGAGGTGTGATTAAGTCTGCTTAAAATTTTCAGACAGGAATGTAACTTCTACCATGGGCTCTTTCCACAACACTAACACCAGAATGGCTGTTCTTTCATACATCTCTCTCTCTCCCCCCTCTCAAATGCCTACCCAACATGACAGGATATCCTAGTTTATGGACCAATTTGAATCATTTTCCTAGTTCTTTTATTCCAACCTGTTGTAAATAGGTCACTATATCATTAAGTGTCTTCTTGGTGGGAAATAACATTATAAACTATACCCAGATAATACCTAGACTTTGTTTTGCTTCATGGAGATCTTAGGCAATGGTATAGATCTCCTGCTGACCCCAAAGAGCATTGATTAGATCTAGACTGTAATGTATGTGTTGTCTCCAAACCGTGCTGGAAGGATCAGAGCCCTGGCTGACATATAATAATAGCATTATTAACATCTCCAGAGCTACCCAGATTTGACAAGCTGAAGAGCAAGTCCTAAGTTTCTGTCTGTCCCCAGAGCATTAAACATTTAGGAAGGCAGAAATAGTAAAGTGTGAATTCCAAATCTCATTCATTCCTTGCTCAGACAAGGCATGCAGTTCATCCCAAAATAAATTGTACTGGGAAATCAGAAGCATTTCTGCCTTGGCAAGGAAATTGTATTCAATAATTGAAGCATCCAGGATATGGCCCACAGATTTTAGGATAAATTAGCATCATATTCTATCTAAATCATCCATCATGAGTAAATTACCTGTCACTATAATAATCTTCTTTTGATGCCTGTATATAACTCCCATTAATATTGAAGGAGGTTACTAGGGTACAGAGCGGGAGGACGAGATTACTATTTCAGGGAATTGAGAAAGAAATAAAATAGTGAAATTGATCAAAGAAACTTGGCCCAAGCTTATAAACATATGAAGTTATGAATCAATCTTGTTAAATTAAATCTCCTACCATGGCCGAAAAATAATTAGGGTATCTATTTGCATTAGTAGCTTTTTACAGTTGTTTTTAATTTGTTACAGAAAATTACTGGCATTACTATGGGGTTGGCTATTTGGTAGAAGGCATGCACACGAACACATTTTTCGAGACTAATGTGCTGAACAGTTTTAAGTCATTATGTTAATAAACAAACCCAAAGATGAAATTATGTTTCCGCTCTCCTATAGGTGTTCATTTTTAAGGAATCCAAGTAATCTAATTTAAACTGATCTCTTATTTACTGATGGCAAATGTAACAATGAAGTCTCATAAGAGCAGTTTAGAAAATTTCCTTACCGTGTAACAGTCTTTTACAGTGAATTTTAAACATCTGAGAATTCTGTTTCAAGCAGCCCTATTCTATTTCCAGCAAAATCTCTGGTACAGGGACAAACCCCAAAGTATTTCTCAGGTGCCTTATCATGCACTTCAAGGAGACTGGATGACTGAAGGAGGACAAACCCTTCAGCATTTGTCTCTCAGGCTGCAGCTTGTTGTGGGAAGACAGCTGGTTGTAAGGAAGGATGCTCCTGAACTGCTTAGTTCACACTTTGCATTCTCTGACATCCTGGAGATTGGAGGTTTCTTAATTTCATGTGAACCCCTTAATAATAATCACCAGGGAATAGACTCCCTTGCTTTATTGTGACTTTTTAAAAAAGAAATCTCTTTTAAAAAAAGAAATATGCTTTTAACACCAATTGTGAATTAGAGCTAATTAACAGCATTCAGCTATCGGATAACCTCCTGGCTCAGGAGTCTGTGCCTGGGGATGGCTCTTTGCCTATAAGGGTAAGAGGAAGGCAAAAAGTCTGACACTTTCACAGCATCCCTTACTCCTTAGGGTCTCTCACACTGTTATCTAAAACAGGACAAGCAAGCAGGGACAGAATGCATTGAAATTTTTAGTGTGGAGTCAAGGAAAGGATCTCCCTTTCAAGGAAACTCATACGTGTTAGAGCTTTTTAGTGATTGGAAACATCTTTTAGAAGAAAGGGGGAGTTGGTGCAGGTAAGAAGAGCCCCAGACAGCAAAGCACTAGCCTGAGCAAGATATATATGGCATGCTCATATGCTTGTCCCTCTCAATTAAAGGTGGAGACAATTGGAGATGCCTATATGGTAGTAGGTGGGGTCCCTGTGCCTGTACCCACTCACGCTGAGCGAGTTGCTAACTTTGCCTTGGGGATGATTATAGCAGCTAAAGGAGTACAGAACCCAGTTTCTGGAAATCCTATCCAAGTAAGTTGTTAATGCAAAGATGCATGTGTGTCTGTCTGCTTCTTGGCTTGGGCTTCTGGTTAATGTATTGCAGTAGGACATCAAAGAGCTTCTGTCTCCTCTGTGACTTTGGGCAAGGCCCACATGGGTACATTTTTCACAGAGCCTCTCCCTGTGGATATTTGATATTTTACTGGTGTCCAGTGTTGTGTGAGGATGAACTTTTAGGTGGCTGGATAGCATTAAGAAAGATGTTAAATAACAAATGACATTTTTGGGGGGTGTTTTATGTCTTTGTAAAGATTCGAGTTGGGATCCATACAGGTCCTGTCTTGGCTGGAGTTGTTGGAGAAAAGATGCCTCGTTATTGCTTGTTTGGAGACACAGTGAATATAGCTTCCCGGATGGAGAGTCATGGTGTCCCGGGTAAAATTCATCTAAGCTCCAGTACTTATCAGTGAGTAACTATGACGGAAACTTTGCCTGTTAAAAGCTGCACTAAAAAACACTGCCTTGGCAGCTGCCGCTTTCAATGTAGATGATGCTGTCTTTAGTCACTGATTATGCAGCTTGCTTATGAAGAACATTCCTGCTTGCAAAGAGCTTTATTTGTTCTGATTATTTCAAATGCACTTGTATATGGAGGGAGAGGTTTGAGAGTCTCTATCCTAGAGAGCAAAATATGGGAAAAATAATTGTGATAGCTTATTTGGAAGTACCGATAGAATGATATAGATGCTAGAAAGACGGTCAGAACATTTAATTTGACATCCTGCATAACAAAAGCTTTAAAATTGCTCTGACTGAGCACAACAATTTGTGGTGAAACAGTTTTATTTGCACTTACTAAGGATTAACTGTGTAAACCACTATCCTATTCATGCAGTGAGTAATTTACTGTCCTAAAACTCATGTCACTCAAAATTAAATACTACATTTTCAAGAGTTTTATATATGCACAAAATATGTATGCAAGAGGTGGAAGTGAAGACAAGCTACAAAGGATGAGTACAAAAACATTGTCTGGGCACACAGGAATGATGTGAGGAAAGTCAGAGCTCAACTAGCATTGAAATGGGCAAGGAAGGTTCAAAGGCAGTAAGAGGAGCTCCTGCTATGTTAGCAGAAAAGTATAAATGAAAACATGGACCTGCTGTGGCAGGTGATTTAGTGACAGTGCCCTGAGTTACTCAAGGCCTCTCTTGCCTTAGTCTTTACTGACAAGGTTTTCAAGATCCCTGCACCTAGAGTCAGGGTTCAAGGAGTAGGTGAAGTACCAGTATTGGAAGAGGATCAGATCAGGGGTCTTTTGAGAAATCTCAGTCTATAGAAGTGTATGGGAGCAGATGCGATGCCTCTAAAGGTAAGGAGAGAGCTGGTGATGGCATTACAGTGCTGCTGACTGTTATCTTTGGAAGGTCATGAAGATCAGCCGCATAGCAACTGAAGAAAGCCAGATGTTACACCTATATTGAAAAATGGCAGGGAGGACAGGCTGGGACACTGTAGGCTGGTCAGCCTCATGTAAGTCCCAGTGAAAATCAAGTCCTTTTGGAAGCCATTTTTGGACACATGAAGAAGGCAACTGGGAATAGCCAGTCTGGATTTACCAGGAGTAAATCATGCTTGATGAACCTGATTGCCTTCTCTGATGAAATGACTGGAGATAGTTCTGTCTAACTGATACTGGCTGCCTCAGTTCTTAGTTTCTGTTTACTAGTCAGTAAGAACCCTCCACCATACTGAAGTATTTGACTATGCGATCCATTGATTTTTGATCAGGCTGTTTGTGTAAAGCTATAAAAGCACAGCAGGCTTGAATAAACAGTTGAAACAAACCCTCAGTTGTTCACGGATCACTACTGGTTTTCCCAGACTGTTGTGATTTGATTACTTAGATTACAATAGCTCTTCTAAAACATCAGTGTCATTTTTGCTAATCTTGAATTTTCATGTGTCATTTTGCTTCTGATATTTTAGATGCCTAAAATACAAGAATTTTGAGATGATTGAAAGAGGAGAAATAGAAGTAAAAGGCAAAGGGAAAATGCACACATACTTCCTCATTAAAAATAAAACTGCAACTGAGAATGAGATTATGGGAAGGCCAGTGAAAGACTTAGATTCTGGCCATGAATCTGTTCAGTCCTTTCAAGAAGGCAGGACTGAAACAATACCAAGTTGTCATCAGCCAGGTAATGTCAACTTGACATATCTTTCCCTCCTTGAACAAATGAACGTTAATACAACTCAATTAAATATCCTTTTCTGTTCTTCTTTCAGTTACTCGGACTCAACCAGAGAAGGACCAGACCCAAGCCATTGCAATGAAGTATATTGATCGCCCCACAGATGCACAAAACAGCCTCAAAAGAAGAAATCAAGCGAAAATTACAGATTTAACAGGTAGGTATTTAGTTACCATCTAGCAAAACCAACAGAACTCAGAAGTAACTGAGGCTTAATCTTCCAGCTTTGTTATATTCCTGTTCTGAATAACCATTGTTTTACTCAAGCCAGAAATTCATGCCAATGTATCCGTGTTGGTGAAACTAACCATTCTGCACACTTTTTAGGGCCAAACAAATTCACCTTCAGAGCAATCCCAGGTGTTAATTGTGCACTAGGGATAAAGAAGCTGACAGAGTTGTCAAACCCCAGAGTCCTCCTGGCAGTGCAAACAGAACATATAAATGTTACGCAGCTCTTGGCATGGACAGATCCAATTGTTCATGTACATACACATCTTTTCCTAGAAAAGCTGTCATTATTTGTAATTATGGGGAAGCCCTTATTGACTCAAGCCTGAGAAAGAGAGACCTCACTGACTATGCAGCCTGGCAGCCCTCAAGCTAGTCTCCTGCAGAAGTCAGAAGGATTTATTGCCATGCCCGTGTTCTGCGACCAAAGTTCATTCTCCTTTGAAGCAGCTGACACTGGAAGAGAGATAACTGATTTGATGCCATAGCAGTCTAATGTAATGCAGCAAGTCTTGTAATTCTATTTATGGGTTTGTGGATTTTATACAGACTAAATATGCTGTCACTGATTACTAGAAAATATTTTACTCCCTTCCCTCCCACCTGCTTAGACATGGTAGTTAATCTAGTATATGGTGTGCTGACAAACAGAAACCGCTATGGTCATTAAAAACCTCACACTGAAGGAGTGTTTCCTTTCAGGCAAAACTTATGAGTCCAAAAGCGATGGGAGTCTCCATAGCAACCAGCGTGCAGATGATGGTCCTTGTCCTCTAAACCGGGGAAGAGTCAAAACTGCTACTGAAGAGCCACAGATTAGAAACGTTCGCTCTAATTTTTGCACTTTATTCTAAGTTTCTTACTTTTTACATTAAACAGAGCAATTTTATTATGATTTAGTGCATTTTGCTGTTGTGGGACTGATTTTGTATATCAAGTACCACATGATTTTGTAAAAAAAAACCCCAAAAACAAAAAAACAAGGGAAAAAAAAAGACATTTCATCACAGTTTTCAGCAAAAAGAAAACAATGGAGGATTTTTTTTTTAATCAATCTACATGTGCCATATAATACTCCCAATGGAGAAGGAAACCACCGCAAGATGCTTTGAAGACATATTTTTCAGCCTCTGCCATGTCTTTGAATATCCCTGTGTAAAAATCACTTTTTGGTATCTCATGCAGCAATTGAGAAAGAGGTGACTCATCCAGCTAGAAATATTCCTACTCAAACGAGCACTTGCCATAAAAGAAACATTCCCTGAAGTGACCATCTGTCTTGACTTCAGCACAGCCAACAACTTCCCCGTGTAAGGTTAGCAGAGTTTGATCTACATTTTAACTGCGATGATAGTTTAATCTCTTAACAGGTCTTTTGTTGGGTAAAGGCATTATGCGGTAAAAGTGTAGAATAGATCTAATACAACCTGTATTTTTCCATCCTGAAGAGAAAATATTATGTACTTCATAGCACTCAACAGTGACAAAAACATCTGCGACCTTTGAACCAGCTGTCCATGCTGTGCTTAGATGATGGTAGAAGGACATGCACATAGTGGAGTGTCGTGGTTTAGCCCCAGTCGGCAACCAGGCACCACGCAGCCGCTCGCTCACCCTCCCCCTCCCCGGTGGGATGGGGGAGAGAATCGGAAGGGCAAGAGTAAGAAAACCCACGGGTTGAGATAAGAACAGTTTAATAATTGAAATAAAATAATAATAATAATAGTAATAATAATAATAATGATAATAATAATAATTGTAATGAAAAGGAGAATGAGAGACAAACAAAACCCAGGGAAAAGAAAACAAGTGATGCAACCGCTCACCACCCGCCGACCGACACCCAGCCAGTCCCCGAGCAGCGATCGCTGCCCCCCGGCTAACTCCCCTCGGTTTATGTACTGAGCATGACGTCATATGGTATGGAATAGCCCTTTGGTCAGTTTGGATCAACTATCTTGGGCTGTGCCCCCTCCCAGCTTCTTGTGCACCTGGCAGAGCATGGGAAGCTGAAAAAGAAAGTCCTTGACTAGTCTAAGCACTACATAGCAACAACTAAAACGTCAGTGTGTTATCAGCATTCTTCTCCTACTAAATCCAAAACACAGCACTATGCCAGCTACTAGGAAGAAAAGTAACTCTAACCCAGCTGAAACCAGGACATGGAGTTACGTAGCATCGAATTCATCACAACACTGAAGGACTGTTCAAGGCCTACGAAATATTGGAGACCTTCAAACAAACTGCAAGTTTATTTCTCATTTTCTGACCCCAGCTAAACAAAAATAAAGTTACAGGACTACAGAGGGAGCCTGTCAGTGCTGGAATTAATGTTGTTAACGTCATTGAAAATAACAGCCTTAAAGATCAACATCACTTACCTGGTGTCAAAGGCTCCTCAGCTGAATTACTTCCATGCTGATATACTCTTAGATTACACCTGATCAGAAATGGCAGAGAAAAATTGAAGTTCAGCTGTCAGGGATTTAGGATGTAGGAGCAAAAATACAATGGATATAAAGGTTGTGGACAATTTAGCACATCATAAATTGTGCTCTCACTCCTATAAATGGAGTGTGGAGTAGGTGGAACATGCTTGTACTGGGTGACTTTGACAGGACATGCGCCCCGCATGCCAATTTATTACCTTTGGGCGTGGATTTGTTGTCTAAGGATGCAAGCATGAGACCCATTTGAACTTTGAGCAAGAACTCACTGGAGAAGATGATAATGTTACTCCTCTGTTACAGTCTGGAGCATCACATTTCCACACTTCGGCGAGTGTGAGGCTCTTTAAACACCAGACAGAGAGGTAAGACTGATGAAAGGCATCTCCTCCTCTCTATAATATAACAAGACGAAATTTCACCTTGTTAGATTTTCTTTTTAAATCTCTGAGACAGTAACGCCCTTGTCTGGGTGCTGTACAGCTCTGTCTATGTTAGCAAGTAAACGCAGGCCAGTAGAGGAGGACATGTAGAGTGAAACCGTTAGTGCTGTTGTCCACACTATAGGTATTTCAGAGGGCTTGCTAGTGTGGTCCCACACACTGAATACCTGTTAGCTTTTGGACCACCTTATAAGCACATCCTCTGACTTAGTTTCATCCAGAAGAGATCCATTCGTGTGCTTTGAGACCACTCTACAATGTGAAACAAAGTACGGTAAGTGGGTTTGACCGGGAAAGTCACTCAGGAGGGTGCTCCTGACTCTGACTCGAATGCTGATGTAGATGCACCCTTTAACATTAGCACTTTCCACAGTACAGCTGAGCAGCACCATTCTGGGAGAGTGCAGTTTTAAGAGTGACGGGATTTATTTATTTATTTATAAGGATTTTGCTATCTAGGCACTGTTCACTGTTTTGGCGAGGGCGAGATCTACTGTAGGTTGAAGATGCATCTAAGTATTATTATTGTTAAATTGGGTATCAAGATTTTAAGCATTTGACTGTGTGCTACCCTTAGATACACAACGTCTAAATTTCACCTTCATCCTTAGTAACTCGTCCCCACCGGTCCAGTGCTCATGGCTTTGCACTTCTGTATTATGACCATAGCTTTAAAAAGACTTTCCTAAAGAAAGATAATACCCAATTTCTCTCTCACTTACAATGACGTAAATGTGAAGTAACAGTTAAATCGGCACTATCCCACTGACTTAAGTCGAGAATCAACTCTGACAAGACTTTTGTGTCTCCAACCTAGAGATGCGTTTCACTACTCTTGACTAGTGATGCTGATGGAACGGAGAACACATAAAATCATAGAATCATTTAGGTTGGAAAAGACCTTTAAGATCATCAAGTCCAACCGTAAACCTAACGCTGCCAAGTCCACCACTAAACTATGTCCCTAAGTGCCACATCTACACATCTTTTAAATACCTCCAGGAATGGTGACTCAACCACTTCCCTGGGCAGCCTGTTCCAGTGCTTGATAACCCTTTTGGCGAAGAAATTTTTCCTAATATCCAATCTGAACCTCCCCTGGCGCAACTTGAGGCCACGTCATTTAACAAATGTCAGTGGTGGACTCCGTCTTTATCGGCATTCGCTATGGAGATATAAAGCCACTTAGCCCCAAGCACAAGTGTGACACAGGAGTGTACCTCTCTCAGTGGCCAGTGCTAATGCAAGAGGGAACCTCTTGCTGTCTCAGCTGCTCTTGCAGTTCCGTACCTGCGTGGCTGAATACTACTGACCGCCTCCCCGAAAGGAAGAATTTCCAATTGGAAATTGTCCAACAAGCCTGGCCATTAGTGAATAGGGTTTAGTATATATTCCAGGGTTTACTAGAGATACATTCCAGAGTGGTTTTAGGTAGAAGCCCAGAGCTCCTCTGAACTTGTATGGATCCTCTTGGGAAGAAGAAAGAAAATGACCATGGCTTAATTGCTGCCTGCATCTCTCTGTCCAAATTTTAACACTTGCTTTGCTTAAACCTGCCCTTTTTGCACTGAACAATCTGTGAATGTTTAATATTGGAATGTTTTAATTGCCAGTAAGTCCTCTGTGGTAAGTTACTTCATGCTGTACTGTGGTAAAACTGATGTGCTCAGTGGTTTCTCTGTGGCCTCTGCTACAACCTGGTTCTCGTGGAGATGCAGAGCTAGGTCAAATCTGCACAACTGCTTTTAAAAATTAATGTGCCTGTGCATCATCGTGTGTTCTTAAATCTCTGGGCACTGCTGAAGACTGCAAAAATACCATTCAAAAATAAATCTTTCCATTAATATACTGACTGCCATTTGTCAATGACTACTTTGATTCCTTTCCCCCTTTTCCCTTCCGCCTTTTATGTTCTTTTTCCCTATAAGTATACAAAAGTTTAAGACCATTATACCTCTAATAAATGTCCAGTGAGTTTAATTTCTTGACCATACACAAAGTTATATGTATTTGTGCAACATCAGAATCAGCAGCCCACTACAACTGACATTGTCATATGCTTACTGATACGCAGTCTTAAGTGTCAGTGACCTATCTACATTGAATTGACACAAAAAGGGTGGGAGAAGAGAATTCCCACTGCTGCTTCATGGAAGCTGAGGCTTAGAAAACTTAAAAGTCGAGACTTTTGAAAGCTGTGTAAAGCATATGGATTCCCAAATCCCATTAAATCTGGTGTTCAAACATGAGTTGTCAAAAGCTTGGGTACCTTAAAGGTCTAGGGGCCAGATTTTCAAAGATGTCTGTTGTTACTTTGCAAAGTGAAATCAACTCAATTTAGGTACTTAACTGAACACGTATGCAGTGTCTAGTTTCTGACAAGCTTTCTTTAAAACATTTAAAAAGCACTTCTCTGTAAATGCCTTCTAAAATGAGCTATTTAGTAAACTTTCCAAACTGTAACCTCATTTGCTGGAAGTCATCAATTCATTACTTCTGACATTACAATGCAACTCTGTATGGACCCAAGCTGAACATAAAAATCCATAAATGAAATAGCAGTGCAATTCAAATTATTACTTCATTGGTGAGAATATATTAAAAATGTACTTGAATATACAAAACATGGTGAATTTCAAAATGAAAAAAGGAGCACAGATTTTTATACAAGTATACAACATCACGGAAAATCCAGAAGGATTTTTTTCTACCAGCTCTCTGCTTTCACTTTTGAGAGCTCAAGAGTTTAAGAGTAGACAACGAGATGAAAATCTTCCTTAAAGTTATCGGTACAAACATCTACTGTTCATGCATTCTCTGTACAATATTCAATCATCAGCGCTGCCTGTACAAAAAGAAATAGCAATCTGCAGTATTTTGGTTCCATAAATACTTGTAATCAAAATAAACATGTGGGACACTATCTTTACTCATATGACTAGAACTAATAAGCACTCCTCATTTTCTACAAGCTGCTTGTAGTTCTCACATTTATTTTGCACCTGTTTTCTGAATTTCTGCTAATCGTTTTTGATCCAAGCTGTGCTGAGAAGCCATTCCTGAAAAATTCTGATATTCACAATTCTTCCTATTTTGACTTGGTGTACAGCCTTTAGTCTCTGGCTGGCTGAACACACCAAGTCAGAAACCGATTTGTAGTCACATTCTCATACTGATTAGTACTTACTCTCCCCTGAGCTCCCTTAGAGGTGGACATAAACAGTCATTGCCAAGCTTTGCAGAAATTCAGAGTAATGTTAACTGACTCTGCAACACCTTCTTAACTTTGCTGTATTAGTACTGTGAAGTTTTAAAGTTTTACGTACAGAGAAAACCTCACAGGCTCTTCAATAGCTCTTATTTTGTCATTTGCATCAAATACCTTCCTGGCAAGGGAATCAGCAAACACAAATGGTGACATGGTTTCTGCTTTTTGTGACAAACACATCAAACCCAGCTTCAACACCCTGTTTACAGCAGTCCTAAGGTAAGGGATCCTTGAGACATGTTGCGCAGAAGCTACTTTGTGGAGGTACCTTTGCTATCATGTGGCTTCATCACGGTGTATGGGCTTCCAGCCGGCTTTGTTGTGGCTTCCATTTCCATGCTAAACATCAGGCCAGTGACCCGAAACACAGGCTGGGTGATCCTCTGCAGGCATCCCGCCAAAGCGTTTTGCAGGAAAGGAACCTGAGACGCAGCTATCATTTAAGGCCAATTTATCTCAAGAATCAATGGGCCTTTAAAAATTCACCAGCTCATATATCCTTTTCAGCAATGGTGGTTAACTGTTTTGTGCTCTGATTTTGTGGGCTTTTGAGGGAACCTTGCTTTTCAGCACATGATGACGTATCCATTGGTAAGAGGAAACTAACAGCCTTTACTTTACCCCTGTAGAAAAATGAGAAAGCATTATGAGGATTACAAATGTATAAAACATGCAAAGAAATTTAAAAAAAAAACAAAACAAACCACAGCAAGCAAAAAGTAAATGCTTTCAGCACTTGCACGCTGCATGGTTGCAGGATTTCATGCCCCTCTGGGACAGGGTTCACATGGTCTTCCCAAGGGACCAAGCATAGTGTTGTCTGCCTGTCTGTCTGTCTGTCTGCTGGAAGCATCTGCCTTTTTCCATTGAGCCTCACATCTCTACCAGTGCCCGATGTGTATGTACAAAGCTACACACGTACAGAACCCTTAGGGGGCACATGCACCCACATGGACACAGGAGGTCCTTCAGTGGCTGTATGTTTATATGCATCAGTACGCAGCTACTGCAAGCTGAGAACAGCGGTTTCAAAGCGGTCAGTGTGCACGTGGTAAATTACACCGACTGTGAAAGCAGAGGGAGAAACATGTTCCTTTATCTGTCCCAAAACTGCTGGCTTGGCAAGTAAATGGATTGGGTTTTGCAGAGCTTTGCTTTTCATTCTGACTGTCCTCTGCGATTGCTGTCAGCTCACTCAGGCTCTTGAGGAGCACAAGAAAGGAAAATCATGGAACTATTAAAGTATTTATTGATGGTTACTGGGGGGTGTCCTGCAGGACAGAGGACTTCGGCGATTTCCTTGCCCCTTCTCACCTGTCAGTTAGACCTGTCCCACTGGAAGATGAAGCCATCAAACCTGAACACCCCACTGGTGACATTTGTACCAAACAGGCCTTGTACCTTTTGTAATTTTACTATAACAGCCCTGAAAACAGTTCTCAGCCTCTCTTATCCTGCCTAATATATTAAAATATTTAGTCTTTTTTTTATTGACCAAAAAAAGTGGGAATCACGTGGTATAAATGATGCTTTGACATATATGAATGGAAATGCTGTAGACACGCAATTAGTGATGATTTGTTAGCAGTGCTGTTATTACTTGGATACAACTGCACTCTAGATAAATCCAAGGTGATACTTCTAGAGTTAATTTTAAAGCAAAAATATTCAGCATCACATATAGGATTATAGCTTTGGAGCAAAATGTGAGAAAACTACAATAAACAAAGAATAGGAAAACCTGACATGACCCAGCATGCTGGGAAGCAAAAATGTCATCACTGTAAAATATTAAGCTTAATTAGCTTGCTGAACTCATTGCCACAAATTATCCTGCTGGTTAAAAGCTTACTAAGATTGCTGTCTCTGTTAGACCTTTGTGTATATAATGGAAACATCCACCATTATGACCAGAAAATAAAAACTTTTTTTGGTGTAAGAAACACAAAGCTTCATGCTTCAGGATATCAGCCAGTCTACTGAGGCGAGTAGGTAAAAAGCTCTTTCCATAGCCATTTCTTCTCCTAAAGCAGCCAATGCTGAGCAGACACAAGTCACGGTGCCACACTCGCTGCTGTTCAGAGCTGACAAGGCAGCTCTAAAGACAGCGATAAAATAATCCTTACTGTTTCTGTGGCTGCTGGGTGCTTTTAAACCTGTAGGTCCGAAGGCATTAGTTGGAATAGATCTACGTTGCTGTTTTGATTACTTTGAAAGCTCTCTTTCCCCTTATGAGAAAGCAGCAGCATTTCCTGTTGCCGTTCCTGCTGCTGCACGCTGACCCTGTGTTTCCTAACGCACACGCTTTCCACGCGAGCTGGCTTCAGGGCAAACCTCTCAGAAGCATTTATGTGCACCGAGAGTCTTAAGTTTCCCTGAACCCAGCGAAGCATATGCTGAAATCCAGAGTTACAGGGTCAGGGTGCTTTTGAAAACGATACGAGTTCCCTGCCAAGAACTAAATTTAGGTGTTTAAATGCTGTAAAACATCTGACCCTCAAATGTCCTTACAAGAAAACCTAGGTGCCTATGAAAACTTGACCTTGTTGTCCCCTCCAGCCTCTCAGCAAGGAGCTGGGCTCCTAACCGGGTTTGCACGGGGAGTGCGAGGGGCCGTGCACTGGTCTGCTCTGGGGACGCGCTGCTGTGTGAGGGTGGTACAGAATAAAAGCTGACATGATGTGCCACGCCGACGGGTACGTCACCGCAGGTGACGCAACCCACTACAGCCATGCAGCCCCTGAGCAGAGGCAGACCCATGGACTTCTCCCTGTTCAAATGCACACACTTTGAGGCCATTTGGACTCTTTTTCTTTTGAGCATGGCATGATCGGCACTAAAACCAGCAACCTACATGGATTGCCAGGGTGTATATATCAGCACCAGGAGATGACCAGGGATATTGTACATCACAGTCTCATTATTGGTGCTTCTACCTCTGATCGTTGCCCTGTGTTGGAAAGCTTCTCAACTATGAGCAGAAACACTCAGGGCTTGTTCAGCAGCCATTTCACTTAATTTAGAAGCCGTCCTCAGAATATTTTTCCCAAGGCTGAAAGCATTAACTTGTAACGCTTCAGTTGCAGGGGAAATATGATACAGTACACCTAAATCCATAAGCCATATTAATCACACTTTCAAAAGTATAGTTCAGAGTTCCTTGATATCTCCATGCTTTTCGTTCAAAGTTTTAAAAATCCCTTTCAAGCTTAGCTTGTCAGAACAATACATCAATCTGCAAAACTCTGCCTGGCTTTAACGGAGAGAAGATTTCAACCCCCTTCCCTCTCCCCTCAGCCTCTCCTTTCTACAGTAAATTTAAACTGCTAACACTGCCAATCTTCATGCATTGCAAGGAGCAGGACAGCTTACCCAAAAGAGGTCTCCCGTCTGCTCAGTGCCCATATACTTTCAAACAAAGATTTTGCTGATAACGAACTAAAACCCAAAGCAACATCCATATGTTATTAGGTGAAACCTGCAACCAGCCCAGGCAGGCGATGCTGTGAAGGCAAACTGAACCCACCTGCACTTATAGACGTGCTCCCGAAACAGCTTCATTTTGCTAGAATGACTGTAGGACAGACAGCTGGCTGGTGTTTTTTCAAGCCCTTTCTCCTCTCCACTGGCGAGCTGTGCTGCAGCAGGAGGGGCTGGTGGCTGGGCGCTGCCTGGCACGTCCGGGAGCCCATTGCTGGGAGGCCTCTTGCCGACCCGGTGAGACCTCGCGCTGGAAGGAGCGGGCGCTGGTGAAGCGGTGGAGTAGCGCCGCACGGTCATGGTGGTATCTGAGTAGCAGAGACAAAAGGAGAACTAGGAACGATAATAATGAGAATTCAGGTATCCTCGAGGTATATTTTAATCACTTTATTTTGGCTCAAACAAGTTTTGTGCATGGGGAGGCTGAAAGGCAGAGGAGGCCAAACACTCCCTTCAGATCCCACCCTTTCCCCTAGGAGGCAGATGGAGAGGAGAAGCCACAAGGTTGGAAAGCACTTTGCACATCTTTCACGCTCACCGAAAGACCAGTCAGCTATTCTCAAGCTGGCGACATCCACAGCCACCAGCAGGCCCTCAGGTTGGTAACCGACCCCCGGGCTCAGTGGGCTGGGCAGCAGGCGTTACTCAATTGCAGAACTCATCCAGCTTCATGTAAATCTGCTAGTACTGTACAGCCTCTCATCTTGTTCATTTTCATAGACTTGTCTCTGTCAAAACTTGTGGGGGCACTTCTCCACGGCCTGGACCTCTCCAGGAGGCTGGTTCAGAGCTGAGGCTAGGCCAGCCATCAGACCTGTGCAGCACGTGCATTGTAACGGCAGCTGCAACTCATAACACACACCATACTAATGCCAAGAAGTTGCATTAGTGAAGCAGTTTTCCAGCGGACCGGACATGACAGACACCAGACAAGGAGGCGTCAGGCTTCAAGCACGTACGATACCTAAAAGCCGGACCCTGCCAATAACCACATCCAATTCTAGAGAACTACTTCTCACCAAATGACATTTTGCTCTAATTCCTGCTTCATTAAATCCTCCAGAAGTCCCAACCAGACTTCTGTAACTGAGGAATATTTCCATTTTTCCCCTCTGATAAAACTGTGAAGAGAGTGTATTCCTATATATTGGCCCCTCTCTCCCTCAGCCAAAACTAACTGCATTATCTGCAAGAAGAAACCGCACATCTGGTGTGATGTATGCAACCCATCACCACTTGTTGCTCTTTGTAGAGTTTTTCTTATCTTTTACTAAGGCAAGAGAGGTTACGGCATGATTACAACTGTTGGTCCTTTTCTGTCTGGAACAGACAGGGGACAGGCATGGGCAAGATAGCCCATGCCCATGAAAACTCAAAGCAATAAGTCAAATTCTGCTTAAAAAAAACCCAGCTGAACTCTTTGAGTTGAACTCTTTGCTTGAGCAGCAGCAAAATACTCCACTAAGCTCAGCTTGGGGGATGAAGGTACCCCCGCTAAAAAGATCCCAGTGTGAGACACCCAGTTAAGGTGGATTTGGGTGTGGGCACTGAAGGAGGCCAGAGCACTTCCGTCGAGACAGACAGCTAGTGGCTCATCTCCCATTCCCTGCAGACACGTAATAGCTGGGCTGGGAGATCCTGCATGGGCAGCGCACATGGGTGCCATGGGCAGCCCTGGCTCTTCGGTACCTGTCTGCTCCTTTGGTGCCGGAGCAGGACCGGCCGCAATGCTTCCATGCAGGGATGCTGGAGAGCCAGCTGGTCCTTCCCCGTCGTTGGCAAGGCTCCTCACATTGCTGTTCCCACCTCCTCTTGCTGCTTCTCTCTCCGGTGGCACAACTCTCTGCCTGCAGACCTGCAGCTCTCTCCTCAGGGCCCTGTTCTCCCTCTCCAGCTTGTTGATTTGGGAACGCATCTTGCAGATGACCTGGAGGAGGTGCACGTTTCCCTCCATGGTCCCACGCTGCACAGCAAGGCTCCTCGCTCCCCCACCAAAATGTCTGCCTTGCAGAAAAGCTCCTAAGCCAGTGGCAGACAGACCCTGCCCTTAAAAACCTCTGGACAATAGAAGTCCCTCCCCACACGCAGGGCTCGGGCCAGCTCCCACCACCAGGAGGGCTGGACTGAGTTGTCAAGTTACTTAGAGAGAGCACATGATTTATTCATTCAGGGTCTCATTTTTCAGAGCAGAGCTGGCCTCTTACACACTACACAAATCACTGTCAACACAATATCGCTGCATCATTGGAAAACCCTCCCGCCCCCTCGCTTGCCTCGGGCTTTGGTTTTCTCCAAGAGGACCAAGGAGGACAGAGCCCATTTCCTTTGGTTTACCCGAAAAGGCGAGCGATCACCTCCGTGGCACAGAGGGAGGGGTCACCCTTTGCTGGGCAGCAATTCATCTGTCCCTTAACACTAGGCGAATTACTCATTTTCGCTCTGTGCATCTGGAAAAGAATTAGCAATTTCTCAAAGGAAAATTAAATTTCCAAACGAAAGCTGATATGGTGCAAGACCCCCTGCTATTAATGAAGTATGCCAGCAGCTGTGATGGACGAGTAGGTAAGCTAAAGCTCTCCTGAAAGGCCACAGCAGAGCCCACTGCCCCTTCCCGGGTGCCCAGGGAGGCTTGCTGGAGTGGACCACCTGCACCGGCATCCCGGGAGTGTAAGGAGAGACAGCCGGGCATGAATCTTGCATTAGGAAGGGAAACACAATCCTCTGTGCTGCTCATATCACCTAGTCCCTAAAGTGATCTTTCTGCTGGTGGTAAAATGCAAAAACTTGTGCAACATCCTTCCCATCCCCCATCTTACTTCAAAATACAAAATGGAGAATGCCAGAAAGCCAGCAGGAAAATAATTTAACACACCTTTTACTTTGAGACCATTCACTTTCCAGCAGCTCAACAGTGACTCAGGAATATCTGAGTCAAAAAGACCTTTTGGCTGTGTGCACTTCACCGCTGTGCTGCCGGAGGCTGGGGGAAAAAAGGAAAACTGGTATGAGATGCTCGAAACAAGAGATGACTTAGTTTTATTTTTTCCAGAGGGCGTCAGAGGAGGGCTATCGTGAGGAAGCCATCGGGTCTGCAAGGAGGCACTGCCGCCCAGCAGCTACCGGGAAGTTGGGCAGAAACTGCTGGAATTGAGAGAAAAATAGGAATGCAGGCGAGGACCTTTGCCCTCGGGCATGTGCCCTTGCGGGTGGTGCTGCCTTCTCGGGAGCAGCATCCTCAACAAGCGCTTCATAAGGACGAAGTGGTTCCCATAGCTCATGCTGTGCTTGCTCCCCCCTCTGACCTACAGCAACACACCGTGCCTAGCAAGGGCAGGCAGGACTTGCTGTAAGACTTCCAGAGGAATACGCAGCTATGCCGATTTTTCCAGTGATGCAGGTACAAGGCCGGGGACCAGGAGCTGCGTGCAGAGAGGTGAAATGAATTTGAGTTTTCAGGCTGCACACAAAGCCCACAGCATCCACGATCTCTCATGAAATCACAGTGCAAGGGGAAGAGCACGTCAGGCTCTGCTGTGCTTCCCCTGTCCACTGCGGGGCTGGCGGCAATCTGGGCTCGATGTGCTGGCATTAATCTTGGCAAAGCTCCTCGTGGGTTGCAGCTGTCCTCTCTCCAGCCCATCCGGATTGCATCAACAAGAAGCATCAGCTTATGCTGAGTTTTTTCCTCCCCTCCAGAAAGGTACATGTTGCTGAGGGCATAACAATATACAAATGGAAAGGAATGGGCAAAGCTGGGCTCAGAAATGATCTTGGACCTAGGCTTAAATAACAGTGCAGGTGCCCTCGAGCTGGGGACAATGTGTGGTGAGCAAAACTGCTGGAACCAAAATACAAATCCCCTCCATTTTGCAGTCATTCAAGGACTTAAAAAATAGCAGCAACCCTCCAGTTTGGTTTCAAATTTATATTTCTGTTTCTCCAGCAAGTGGATCAGGTACTGGAGCAGCAACAGCACTCGTGTGGAATTATAATATCGCTGCTGATCCTGCAGCTGGCAGGTTTGGATGGGCAGGGGACGCTTGCCAGCTCAGCAATTAGCTTACCCCAGCTGCAACTGAAGACATCTGCTCCTCTGATCCCACGCCTGCTGCTCCACTGTAACCAGACCAGAGCAGGCACGGACCTTTTGTTGTACCAGAGACTTCTGACGAAACGGCCTTTGTCTTGTAACCTCGTCCTGCTGCGATTCCCTCCCAGGGACCGATGGGCAGGGGAAGGAGACAAGTCAGGAGTTTTGGATGATGAAAACCTGGCAAAGCGAAATTTGCTGGCTGTGCTGGTTACCATGTTCCCCGTAAGCAGACAGAGCTCCATGCATGCAACCTCATATTTGTAAATTTGGTGGGGTCCAAGATGTGTGCCTGTGCTGCTGGGCCTGCAGGACCACTAGCCCGGGGCAGGGCTGGGCAGCTCCCGGGTGCTGCCGCTCTGTGGGCAGGAAGCACGCTCGGTGCCTCTGAGCTGTGGTGCGCTCGTAGGCCGTAGGTTTTGGCTGGCTGTGTTCAGTGTACCTTCCTGCGCCTACGAGAAACAACTACAGCTGTGTGGTTTTCTCTCTGGAAGACTTCAACTTAAAGTCATTTAATAGAAAGGACAGAGCTTCTCACACCTCAGCTGCGTTGGCAAGTTGTGCTTTGTAGGACATCGAACTGGGTAAAGTTGTATTCACCTTCAGCCCTATCCAAACCTTTTCACCAGGAAAAAATACCCAACCACAGAGGTGGGGTTCCTGGCAGCTGCCAGGCTCAAGCAGCCCCACAGCGATACCTGTATGTGAGTGCCGGAGCACGTGCTGCGTTTTAGCGGGCTGTACGAACTGCATACCAAGTAGCACTACAACAGAAGACATGTGAACAAAATGCAGAAGCTTTGCAGAGCAGCTTCAATACAAAACTGGGAGGAGCTTGGCTCTTTATGCTGCCACTACTTGATATTCTGCAGCTCCCTGCCCCTGCCTGCACGGTGACATGAGATACTTGCGCATGTACGTGGCAGCTGGAGGGAGTCCCTGGGGAAGGGGCTGCACTGCGAGCGGAGAAGGCACGTTGTGAAACCTGCCATCAGCAGAAAATGACACCTGCACAGCTACTGCCACAGCTAGAAAAGCTGTTCAGCAGTCTCACTTGCCAAATCTGCTTTCTTGCTCCCCTGAAGGTTAGAGAGAAAAAAACACAGAGGGCTCATTACTACTCCAGTAAAACGTGTGTGGTTTTTTTTGTGTGTGTGGGTTTTTTTTTTCTAATCACAACACTTTGTCCTTGAAAATCCATCAGCAGTAAGTATGTGGATATTTTCTAGACATGCTGCAGCTGGATGTGTGTCATGCTTCCCAGTGACACAGGAGCCTCTCTGCAAGAAGACCGAGTCTCCCCTCTCAGGCTAAACCCAACTGGCAGAGCACAAGTACTGGGCTTCAGCTTCCCATAAACATGCACAAAAGCAGCGCCGTAACATCCGCACCCTGCACTAGCGTGGCGGGGACTGCTGCCCCGAGCTGAGGCTTCCCCTTCCCACAACACGTGCTGCTCAGAGCGTGGCTGGGCTGCCACAGGTTTCAGTTTTGGGGAGGAGGAGATGGAGGCAAAGGACCAAGGCTGAACATGGCTGGAGGTGGAAAGTCTCTTTCTATTAGCACTTTCCAATAAACAAACTCCCTTCCTTTTTGCCTGGCATCATAACTCCTCCTAACCCATAGACTTCCATCCTTATGATGCTCTGCTCCCCCTCTGATGCATCTGCTAGCTGCTGCACCTTCACCCCTGCCTGCCACGAGGCACCACGTCACATTGGTGAGGACGAGCGATGCCACATCACATCTCCAGCCTCACTGGGATGGGCTGGAGGAGAAACACAGCAGCCTGCCCGCCCCAACATGTAACTCACAGGAAAACCTGGGGGTGAAAGCGGCTCACAGCTCCATCATCCCTGCACCAAGCCTGAAGCCCCGATCTCTGTCAGGGCAGGAGTCTCCAGGGAAGGTTTGCTATTAGCAGCCACGAATGTCAGCAACGCTGGATTTATTCATCCTATAAAAAATGACCAAGCAAAAGTGTAACAGAGCACTAGTCAGGGTCAATGCCAAATTCTTATTGCCACTGTGCAAGAACATCACCGTGCCCCAAGACCTTGTTTGATTTCTGACTTTGACTTCTGTTTTATGCTTCATTATGGTGCAGAAGAGCCTAATTCTCTTCTGAATCTGTTTGCACAACTTAATGAGGTAAAAAAAGAATATTTCAGTGGATTTAAAAATGAATAAAAAGGAAATGTTTTTTACTGTGTTGATTCTGTCTTGCTGATGCGCCCTTTTGATCATTTAGCTCCTGTAACTCTGAGGGGATTGAATAGGTTTAATGTCAAAATTTTATCCTGTGTTGGCCTTCTCCTTATTTAATTTGCAGTGGCTGCCCCATTTTAATCAAGAGGTAAATTTATATTTTTCCCCTGTTTTCAATTTTAATTTCTCCACTTTCACTCTTCTCAAAGTTTAGACATTTAGACATCTAAATTATCCATTGTCTGTATATGCTTTACTTGGCCAGTCCTATTGCTTGAGGCTCAGCAGAAAGTTTGAGATTGATGCTCCACTTGAATGCATTTTCTTCCAAGCACTTGAATAGCAGCTTGAATGTGGTGGGACACGCGACAAGGTCTCCAAGGCCCTTGCTCACCCAGGCCTGGCGTGTTGGCAGCCGCTGTAGCTGCCATCAGTGTCCTGCAGGTGCTGCTCTGCCAGGCCAGGTCACATCTTGCTTTGAACGAATTTCATCTGCAAATGCTCAGCCATGCAAAGAAATGCATCCTTCTTGTAAGGGAAGGGTTCTGCAGACAAGATTTTGCAGCACAAATTGAAAATGTTCTAATAATTGGACAAAACAGCTCAGCCTCTAAAGTTTGATGAGCACATCTGTGTTTAATACATTTTCCTAACGTGCCGTGGCCACGCACTCCCTGGGGAGAACGCTGCTGTCAGCCCCATCTTCCTGACCTGCGTGCCCCCACCTGAGAGGTACATCCCCCTGGGGCCACCGCTCCTTCCTTGGGTCAGCCTGGGCTCCTCGCCAGGGCTGAGCTTCCACTGCGAAGGCAGGTACAGGAGCTCATACAAATTTCTACAGCAATGCCTCAGGCCTACACCGCAGCAATCAGCTAATTACTCATTGGCTAAATTAATTGCGGGGCTATTTGGAGTGCCCCCAGTTTTAGCCGTGGGAATACCTCCCCCTCCTCTGGGCCGGCATCACTCTGCAGCTGAACGAGGAACCCAGAGGCCCATTTTGGTACATTTCCACAACTACAAATGTTGACGTTTCCATACTTATTCTGAAAAGTGTGAATTTTGGCCCCAAGCTATTGCACAGTTGAAATCCACTATTCCTAAGCCCCTTCCGAAGGACAAGGGGCTTACGCTGGTGCTGGGGCACCCGTGTGAGGGGGGTGCCAGTGCTACCATGCCAGCAGGCAGGTGGCTGCCCTCCCTGCTGCGGGATGTCCCCCAGAACTGGAGCCCACCTGTGCTGTGAAGGAAACCCCTTTGTCACCCGTGCAAAAGGGCTGAGACATTGCCCTCGCACGCGCAGCTCTGCGGGGGCGCAGCAGCAGCACCCATACAGCCGCCCTAGCCACTGGCGAGGTGCTCCTGCGCCTACCGGCACGTCTGCTGCCTGGGCCGCAGGCAGCCCCACCACCCTGCACGGGAGCCGCCTTCCCAGCCGCCCACATCTCGCCAGACCGTGCACAGCAACGGACAAGTGTCACTTCTGTACAAAGCTGTTTTTCTGAGCGTGCTTGGGCAGCAGCTTCCCCGCAGAATGAAAATTACCCAGTGGATTGGCAGGAAGAGCCCGAGAAGGCGATTGCAAGTCTTCATCAGCGCTCTCCCCTTGATACTGAAGTGTGGAGAAGTGCGGCAGCAAACCGAGTGGGAGGGGGACACGGGCTGCTGTCGGGGCACGGACACGGCCAGCAGCGTTTGGAGAAGAAGTGGGGAGCAGCGAGGGCAGACCCCGTGGAAACGTCCACCGGCCTCACGTGTAGCCGGGCATGAGACAGTATAAAGCTGGCTGCTTTTTATGCTTGAATGAAATCTTGCCTTACACCCATGACTAATTAAACGCTCCCTTTTAACCATCTCTGAGTGGTGACTATTGCTCACGCCGGGTGCAGCGAGGCAGTTGTGGGGAGCGAGCTGCACAACCTCTCAGAAAGAAAACAAGATGGCAAAAAGTCAATGTTTAAAGCATTGTCGGGTTTCATAATCTAATTAGATAATGATGGCACAAAGTTATTCGATTAGTCTATTTAACAGGTAATTGTTTAACTTGTTAATGTCCATTAAGCATCCTTTTTCTTTTGCAAGGACCATTTGCCTGACTGTGCCTCAACCCCCACACGGACACAGAAAATCCCACACGAACAAGCCTCAGTAAAAGAAACCCCCGTGAGCACCCCACTCGCTTCAATGGCTGCAGGGAGCCAAGTACCTGTGCAACACGCTGAACCTCTAGCTTGGCGTACGCAGCCCAATAACCTTATTAGTGTTGCTTTGATTTTGAGTATTTGAGGTTTCTGAAAGGGGTCTGATTTCCAGCAGGGGATGCTCAATACTTTCAAAAAACCAGGCTTAATCTGAGCATGGGAAATAGAAACTCTGAGATACATAAGTCACGTCCGAAAACCTCGGCTATGGTTTTGGACTGGGCTGGCAGTGAAGCAAGGCTATAGAAACGTTTCAAACTTTTCACAGAGCACTTCAGGCCTCCATGTTGCATTTCCAAGCCTTTGGGTCTCTCTCCCTTTAAATGGATCCTCAAGTTAGTCTGGAATAATCAGAATTAATCTATTTTATGCCAGCTCCCTGCAAGCACAACATATGCTACAGAGTACAAAACCATGCCTCACACAAGAAAATCTATATGCTCAGCTGGAGATTTTTGTAACTAGGAGCATGCAACTGGGCCCATAGTTACTTGCACAGAGCTTGCAATAGCTTTCAAATTAAAACAAGCCATCACTCATGGGAGATAGCCTCATGATTGCAGAGCAGCTCCAAGCAGAAAATCCATCCTAAAATTCAAAATAATAATTATTTCTTACTCAGTTTTCTTTTCTCAAACAAAACATACCATATAAAATGTATGTGGGGATATATGTATCTATGTAGCTGTAAGATATCACACCATATGCAACCTGTGCAAATACATCTAAAACGTGACTCAGAACTATAGGAACACCACGTGGTGTTTGCAGGTCATGAAAACATATCGCATGGCAAGTAACACCCCTTAGTGGGCAAGTAACACCCTCACAGCTGTTCTTTGACAAAAATGAATGATTACAGCTAACTGAAACAGCATATGGGGAGCACAGCTTAAAAAGCACACAAAAAATGCATCTTCTATAAAGCTGGGGGATAATTAATCGGAAGAAAAGGAGATGTGCATTTCTTTGCTACTCTTCAGGGGGAGATGTTCTGAGAACTTCAAGATACTTGCTTCAGTGAGTAATTGAGAACCACATGAAGAATCTCAACAACCCAGACAGAAATCTCAGTAATTATGACTGCAGTTTTGCATTACTGAGAATTTTCCAAAAATATCTGTCCACTGTCAACTTAATGAAGCATTACAAGCAACCACACACGTATCCTGCGTGGACTACGACTCCTGGCCTGAAGGACACTCGTTACTCTAACTCCCACCTCACTGGGCTTCAGGGATGCTCCCAAGGGCACGGGACATGGGTGGCTGCCCAGGATTGATCCCAAACCTCTGTTAGGGATCCACACTTTCCCGCAGGGGCAGCAGCAGCTCCTCCTGCAGCGCTGTGAGCCAGAGCTGCTCAGGTGCCAACGTTTTTGAATCTTGAGGCTATACATGCAAAAGAGACATGCTGACTAGGAGGCTCTCCCAAATGAGCTTTTGCTCATTTAGTCACCGTTCTGCTTTAAAACCACTCATACTCTTTTGGCCTGATAATCTAGACACAGCAACAACCTCCTCCTAACCCTGCTGGTTTCACTGTACTTTTTATTTTTTTCCCATCTCCAAATACTCCAGCACACGCCTGGGGGTAGGAAAGTTACTTGATATTTTTCACAGCTAATATTTCACCAAGGAACCATGCTGGACTTCTCTTGAAAAGAATAATAATGTTCTCATTTCCTCCCCGAGCCGCCCCATGAGCCGACGGCTGCCCAGAGCCGCTCTCTGCAGGCTGCAAACACAACAGTGCTGGAAGGTCCCTCTTCTGCAGGGGAGAGCTGTGGGCACCTGGGCTGGGGCGTGCGTGCTCTGCCGCCGGCCACAAGCCCACCCTGCCGTGGTGGCTGCCTGGATCACCACCCCATCCACGCAGGGGCGAACCCCGTCCTGTCGCAGCCCCTGCTCCAGTAATGGTTTCGAGTGCCTGTTTTCCTTCTGACGTACCCACTGCTGCATGCACTGGGAAGAAGAGGGCTGGGTTTTGCCACACTCCTTGCTGGGGTGAGCATCGCCATCAGGGGCTGCCGCACCCCCGGCGGGTGCTGGTGTGCCCAGGGAGGGCATGGCCAGAGGGACCAGCCTCATTCGGAGCAAACTCCAGCACATCCCTGATTTTAGTCATTTCGAAAGGAAAGCATCAATTTGGTCTTTCCCAAAGGCTTCCCTGCTTTTCCCAACTAAAATTATTTATTTTGTTCTGTTTGAATTAGCAAATAATTTCAGTTGTGTTTTCCAGTAAGAAGGATTATATGTTTGAAGTACAGGAGAGATTTGACCCAGCCCCGAAGGAGGCAGCGAGAGCAGAGCTGTGTGAATTGCTACTACACGGGGTTTGTAACGAGGCAGGACCTAACGACCCTGCGTCCTCGTGATCTGAATGCCCCGGCCTTGGCAGGTGCTGAGCTTGGAAACGACTGCTCCAGCACGTCTGATCTCTGGGAAGCACCAACCCACCGTCCTTAACTTTGGGCATCTTTACATCCGCATTCCAGCTTTGATCTCTCTCGTGAGCCATGTTCTGTCCTGGGCGGGCAGACCTGCTGTTCCCATCAGGGAGCTCACCTGGGAGCAGAACCCAAGCAGGTGCTCTCCTGCAGAGGAGCTGACCCATGGCAATTTTGGAGCCTGAAAGGCTCGCAAGCAGGTTTTCTCTCTGCTGTCGCAGTGCGTGCTCACCAGAGCGGGAGCCATGCCCTTTCTTGTCAGGACGTACGTACTTGGGGCCACCACGAACATAAAAAACCCCCGAACAAAATAACAAAAAGAAAAGAATAGCCAAGAACATCAGATTTCTGATTACTCTGTTTTGTCTCAGTTGGCTCTCAGGTGTTGGTATAGCTTGCTGGCTCTTGATGGCCCTTTGTGTCTCACGGCAGTGATGTTTCACCAGCAAAGCTCCAGGATTTTACTGTAGGGTTACCTGGCAGATCGCGGCTCCACACACTGCCCACTCAGCTCTGCAGGCACTCCCGAGAGCCCTGAGCTTCAATAGCTCCTGGTGCTTCCACACCGTCTGTTTGCTCATTAGTTTCTGCTGCAATAACGAGTGCTTTGTTTCATTGCTATCGTCGGCAGCATTTCCAGCTCCCGCATTAAAACAGGTTTGGGGAAATAACGCGTAGAAACAGACAACACAACCAGACCGCTAATCCCTACAATTGCAGGAGGTGCTACACGGCCCAGCAGCGCTTTGTGCTTCCACAGTGATGTGACTGACATCCAGCAGCCAAAGGCCCCCCAGTTAACTGCCCACTGCACACCCCGTGCGTGCAGAAGCCGCCCCAGGCAGCAGCCTGGGCAGCCCATCTGCCTTCTGGTACGTCCCAGGTGCGGCCGCGTCAGGTCCTTTGGCAACCCCGTACTGCAAGGAGGGGAGCTGGAGGAGAAACTCTGCCTGCTCCGTGCTGCAGCCTCCAGAAAGCAAAGCGAGGGCAAGAGGAGCAGGAAACGCATGTGGGGCCGATGGGTCTGTGCCACGTGGTTCCTGCTCGAGCAGCATGTGCTAAAGCAGAGGGGATACAGTGATGGTGAAGCTGAAGGTCCTTCCTGGTCATGATCATAGTTCTGTATGGGCTTGGCTATTCTTTGTCTTTTGGATTAATTTTATTTATCTCAATGCAGTTCTCTTAAATGAGAAACGCATTCTAGTTTGTTTTTTTTCCCTTTCTTCTTCTACAGTTTTGGATGCTTTTCTCAAAATCCCATTTCTCTGTTCTCGTTTGATATTTGATTTTAACTGCTTGGGTTCAAAATTCACTTCATGGCTTTAATTTGCTTGTGAATGCGTAACACTGATTATTTTTGCGATAATCTAAATATTACAAGAAAAATCTTTCGCGTACATACCAAACTTGTTAAAAATTGGTAAATGCATTCAAATCCATAGATACTTTTAAGATACCCTTGACAGATCATCTGTCTTGAAGATTCACCCTCCCATATTAGTTACAGCTGCAATACTGACTAGTCAGTTACCAGTTTTAAAAATGTTCAACACTGAAGGTACATGCAGCCTGATGCTTCTCAGCACATGGGGGACAACATTTTTCACACTGGGATCCAAAACTCCATGTTCAAAGCTATGCATGAATGTAATTTCACTTTTTCCCAGGTCCAGGCCCGTGGCTGGGCAGCACAGGGGCAGCGTGTCTGGAGTACGCATGGTACAGATCAACCTCCTGTTTCTCATTTGGATATTATCCAAAAAAAAACCCAACCCAACCCCAAAACAAAACCATCCCTGTTCAGATCAACATTATGTTGCCAACGTAACATCTCTCCAGTGAATGTTAAGATATAATTACCCTGTAAGGAATGATTCCTATTAAACATTTAGCACATCTCCCTCTAATTGAAATTTAAGCCTTTGGTTGTGGTTGGGTGTCACTAAAGATGTGATTAAACATAAAATATGTATAACGCTTAACTCCTTTCGGGGTGTTGGGATAGCTTCCACTAAGTAACAAACATAAATAATTTCTTTTGCACTCTAAAAAGTTTTTAGAGTAGCTCGATTTGAGGCTGGTGCAGGAAGATCTCCTTCCTCAGATGAAAGGGAATCTTTCACCAGCTTCGCCTACAGCAGCGGGGGGATGAGAGCCTCCTCGAACTCAGCTTCGCCCTCCACCTTTCTGCCCCTTGTATCCCATTCCCTCACAGGGCTTTACGCTGCCCCAAACCTCCCCCTCTGCCACCCGCCTCTCCTCCGGCTCTGGCTGCCTGACAATATTCCTCCTCTGTGTCATAGCGTCTCAGCCTGCGCTTAGAAGTCTTCTTATGCAGAACTATTTGCCATGAAGGTATAATGGAGAAAAATGTAGATTCTCCTCTTATGCAAGTAATCTGAATGAGAGAGTAGAACATGCTGAGCATCAGCAAGGATACCAACAATAGTCCTAAATCAAACACTTGCACATATGCATAATTTTTTTGCCTATTATTAATAATCTTGCTCATAGCCTAAAAATCAGTCCTTGTCACAGGTTTCATCTGTAAACACCCATGTAGTTCCACACATTATCAAGAACTTAGACAAAGACTTGAAGAAGTACTGGCAGCTGTTTTCCTCGTCCACCTTTCTTTCTTTTCTTCAAGTAGCACAATTAACAAGATTTTGTCTGCAGCATTTCTCACCACCACCTTTGCCCAGTCCCCTGGGACATCTGTGCTCAGGCCACTGAGGCCCTGCCCATCCTGCAGTAAAAATAAAACCTATGAATGTCAGCAGTGGCAAAGTGCATCTGCTCTTGTACTTGTCTCCCTCCCTGAACTGCTCCTCTCTGTGTGTTTTACCTGCCTTGAGCTGAATATTTGTGCATAAAACAAGTGACAAAAGTTTGTTGTGTGGTTATTTGAAAATTGTCCTAATGTTTGAACTAAAGCAAGTCCAGAGAATCACTTTCACAAGTAATTGAAAAATAAACTCCGCTGTTAGAATATGCTGTGAAATAGTTTGCTGGAGAAAACCTCAGCTCCGAGAACAGCCGACTATGTTTTTGTGGTTGCCTTAGACAAAAGGAGTCTCAGAGTGGAGCTTTTGGCACAAAAAAATTGGTGTAGACCTCATGTAATCCTAGGAGTTTGGAAAGCAGCGATTGTATGAAAAGAGCCCTTTCTTACAGCGCCTGCCCTGTGGCACGCAATGCCCATCAGGCACGTGCGTTTATAACACTGTTCGGTCCCGTGAGGGTTTCATAGCCCGCGGATGGGGGTGGATGCAGGATTCACCGCCAACACATCTATCCTCTGCAGTTTTGGTTGCTGAATTTTATGGTGGTGAAGGGCCAAGCCCCATCCTTGTAATAATCCTACAGCCTCACACGCCTTCTGCATTTCTCTCATTCTCTCCCCTCAAATGCTGGGACAATCCATGGTTTAATGCTTTGTTTTCTCTCCCTGTTATGGCCCTGGTTCAAAGCCAATGTTTGCTAATTGCTTTCATGCAACTATGTGGAAAGTACTTGAACACAGGAGGAGAGGAAGAGCCATCTGGAGTACGGACCCAGCTACACTCAAGCCTGAGCATCTCTAACACCAGCGATAAGGTGACAGCCAGAATATGGGCTGGATTTTCAAACCCCCAGAGGAGGCTGCAGAGCTGGTGGCTTAAAAAAACCCCAAACCCCACAACCCTTAGACTTACACATGAAACTCATTTTGTGTGCAAGCTATTGAGAAAACAGTCCAGGGATCTCCTTACCTCTGCTTTACAGACCACAGCTTGGCTTGACCAGCCTGGTGTCAGCTTGCAACATTCCCTTGGTGCAAACCAGTTTTGCAATCTAGTTATTCCCAAAGATGCCCAACAGATTTAGTTGCTCAATTCTTGTGAACATTAATTAGAAACAGTCTGTCTCCAAATCACCTTGATGGCTTCTGAAGTAGCCATCCATAAACAAATTGTAGTAAACGCGAAACGAGTCCAGTGAGACCAACAAACCAAGGGACAAGAGGGCTCGATGCTCAGACTTACCCCTCTGTACTGCAGATTCCTGCTGTCGCCACTGATGACTGGTTCCTCCCATACATACAAACGAGCAGGTAACTTCATCTACCACTGCATATACAGTATGAAGCAGGTTAAAATTTGGGCCAGAAATCATTCCTTTCAGCAGTCTATTGGTTTCAAACAGTGCAGCGTCCGAAGAGCAGAGACGGGCTTTTCAAGGTGAGGATGAGGAAGGCGCCTGGCTCCCTGTCCAGCCACGCGGTCGATGCTGGTGTGCAGCGCACAGGCGAGAGCTTGGGCTATTATCAAGTCACAGGCGTGGGCTCACACTGCTGCTGCACTAATGCTGGAGCGGGGCCCATCCCAACCCACGGGGTGCCCATCCCAGCTGCTCCCCTCCTTCCCCTACCAGGAAAGAGCACCGTGTGGGTTTCAACCCTTAGCAAAGGTTTCCTCTGAAAAATCCCACATCTGCTGATAGTGAGACACAGCAGCAAGCACTGGCAGCACGTGCAGCACCGGCAACCAGGCAGAGACTGGATAATGGCACTTTTACCTTGCACATATAGATGGGGTGAATTTAGAGGCCACCCTTGGCTCTTGCCTGCAGGTCCAGGCTATAACTTGAGTTGAGATTCACCAGTTGTGAACTCGGGGTGTCACAGGAAGAGATACAGGGAAAGGACACAGTAGGGCAGAATGAAGCAACACACTGGAAGAGCCCTCCTCACATCCCCATGTAGCAAGACATAGCGGTGGCCTCTGACCTGAATTAACACTCGTGAACCTGTAGAGGCCTCAGGGGAATCACCAGGGTTTCTCCAGGGAAAGTGAGCCACAGCTTAATGGAATTGTGGGGACTGCATGCATAGAAAAGAGGGATCCTAACATCCATGCACAGTGAGCAGGGACCCCTGAAAGCAGGGATTTTCTATGGGCAAAGGAATGAACACGAAGGAGTGTGGGAATGTCGAGGTTAAAGGGAACTCGTAAGAGCTGGCAGAACTACTCCACCTCATCCCAACATGATGCAGAAACGGAAACAAACATCTCACTAGAGGCACACGGTTTCCCAACAGGCCCCGGGCAAAATCTGGGACTATGAACTTGAAAGGAAGAACAGAGCTTCCTTGGCCTAAAGCATGAGGACTACACTGAGCTCCTGCTTCCCAGGGTGGTCTCAGTCTGGGGCCATGGAGAGAATCTGAAGCCACGTTCTGCAGATGGTCATAAATGTCCCTATCAACAACCGCAACACAACAGACAGCTGGGATGCAGGGGACATCCTGATCTCCACCACTCTGCAAAGTGCTGACATGGGAATGAACCAATGCACAGACCTTCAAAGAGAAAATTTGATGGATGCTTTTATACACATACACAAATATTTTAATATAATGATAACTGAAATGTTATCCATATTCTTAGTACTGTCATAATTAACTAAAAAGATATTTTTTAAATTTTGTAAAAATGACATATTTTACACATCTTCTATTTACAATTGCAATATACTTAAATGTTATAAAACATCCACTCTGACCTTTAAAATATATGCATACTAGGACTTAGTATTAGATATATTATAATTTATAGCAAACTTAGGGTTTGCTGTGTACCTATCTGTTCAATGGGAATTTCATAATCAGCCTGGCTTAATAAAGGCTGCTCAAAACCAAAAATTGACAACAAAAAAAAATAGGGAATGTGCAAATACTGGGGCAGGCAAAAAAATAAAAACAATATCAAGCTTGCAGTTTTAAAAAATAACACCGTGAAGACTTCCAATAAATTAAAATCATAACACACAAACCCTTTTCCTGGCATTGTCCATGATCAAATTAATTTTCAGTACTATTAATCTAAAAGGAAAAAAAAAAATACCCCAAACAACAAAACCCTCCCCCCAGCCACCCCAGGTCTTCCCAAAGCCGTGTGTTCCCCACGCTGCAGTCAAGCATCGGGATTTGCTGGGGTGGTTGCTGCTGGCACAGATGAGCTGGCTCTATTGATGACTCGTGAATAAGTGCGCTCCATTCCTTGCTGTTTTGCTGAGTCCTCCTTGTATGCAATCTTTTCATAAAAAAGAAGAGAGTGAGAGAGGTCTGAATAGTTTGGTGTCTAAAACCAAGGATTTCCCATTTTTCATTTATTACGCAATGATGCTAAAGATCTGACAGAGGAAAAGGACTTTGCCCAGGGACCCAGAAGGGACCGGAGGCTGCAGCGAAGAGGGAGGATGTCCTCTGGGCTGGGGGGATAAATGGGGCTGGGCTGGGGTCACTGGCTTCTGCCAAGCTGTGCCTTCATGGGGTTCCCTGAACTATGTTTCTCTAACAACTCTCATACAAACACAACTGAGAAGTCACCTACGTTTTATAAACTCAGCAGACATCTGCACTAGGACCTACTGACCATGGTACAGACCGGCCCCAGCTCTGCCCACGCAGTCATTTGGGGCATGCAGCAGCCCCACCGAGCCTCACACGCACGGCAGCTGAAAACAATGTCCATTAGGCAGGATTTGGACCAACTGCCAGGCCGAGGCTGTAGGCAGAGCTGCACTTTTGGGGAGGAACAGTGGCAAAAGCTTGCTCTGCCCTGACCTAGGCTTTAGCAAGAAGGAAGATTTTTTTTCTGAAGAAGTTCTTTTCAGCCTTGGTAATAGCTATTTTTCCTACTTACTTCTATAAATACAGACTGAAAATCTGCCTTCTTCCATGGGGCATTATGTTGAAGCATCCACAGCAGAGACATGGGTCATCCCCACTGATCACGCAGCTGTCAGCGGTGGAAGAGAAACCTCTCCCCTTCACAAAGTTCAGGCGTAATCTTATGCCATTGACCCCCAGTTATCCCTGGTGGGGGTTGCAGGTCAACCCCACCGCATTTATTACTCGGGCAGACATGACCACACTGCCTCCACATACAACTTTAGTGCCTGCACCAGCAACTCGGGCAGCTCTGAGAACGAGTTGCTCCCACACCGCGGGCTGGAGGAAGAGCTCCGGGAGTCAGGCACTCCCTGGAAGCGCCCAGCAAAGCCAGGGAAGCTGCAAGGAGAGCAGGGCAGCATGACAGAGCACACGCAGACTCCTGACTTCACCCAGCTGTGACTCAAATCCAACACTCTCCCCAGGGGTGTCAGACGAGAGCGTGGGGCAGCTGCTGTTGCACCAGGCTGTACCAGTCCTTCTGAACCACGTGCATCTGGGTTTGCACACTCTCCGCTGCACCCCAGTGAGGCCTCAGCTTGCATCTCAGCATATGGCCATGAGCAGCGTGGTGGGCAGGGCTGTGAGAAGGGGACCACACTCATGGGACAAGGGTGGCTTGGCTTAATTGGTACCTTTCTATGCCATTTGTCCCTAGCCCTTCCATCCGGCCACTTTTGCTACTACTGGCACATGCTTTTGCATTAGGAGGCTCTTGTCAAGCTGCCCCACTGACCTCCCCAAGTTCATGACTAGGATCCTAAAGAACATGCGTCTCAACACTGCTCATGGACAATACATCACACGTATACCTTGTCTTTTTTTTTTTTTTAACTCCCTGAGCAAGTGAGTCATTAGACGTGAAACTAAACAAACATACCAAGTAGAAAAACCAGCAAGTGAGGAAAGTACATGACATTAAATGAAAAAATAGATGTAAGAAAAATGAACATACCACTTTTGGCTATAGTATTGAGGGAAATGTTAGACAGGGAGGAAGAGAAGCTGTATAAGCAAGGACCATGACAGAGCTGTCAGAAAAGAAAAACAAAACAAAACAAAAAAAGAGAAAAACATATGGTGATGAAAGAGTCACTGTCAGTGGGTGAGCAAACAAAACCCTCTTGAATACGACAATGGGAAAGATGGCAAATCTTACTGGTGTAAAGCACACAGCACAGCTACAACAGAGCCTCAAGCTTTCCAACTGCGAGATAAATGTTTCAGCCACAATTTACAGCATGTGATTTCTCTGAGGCAACGCTCTGCTCAGAAGTAGAGAGTTCATGCATTCATTGCAAGAAGGGTAGTTTTCCCAAAAAGCCACACTGCCTGGAAAACTGGGCTGTCACTTATAAGGCTGCCCCAGAGGGCTGCAAGTGGGAGACTGGTTTTCAGTGTGGACTTTCAAATTCAGATGATTTTGGTTAAACGGATGACAATATTGACTTTTGCTGGATGAACTCTTAACTTTACATATTAACATTATTATGTACAAGTAATTTTGTATTAGTCTTTTCATGTACATGAAGAAAACTCAGAGCTCACTGATATAAATACAGGTGTGAGTATTTAATAGCACTCACCAAATATTTTACGAATGCTGAAACTCATGGGCTGCTCATGCCTCATTTAAGTTGACCATACATTTTCCATTCTTGTGGGGAACAGTAGTTCACACAAGACATATGGTACTGCCTATGCACATTGGCTGGATGGCCAAAATAACTTCCACGGGAGAGGCATGAACATTAAGTAACAAATGATACCCTTAATACTTACATACTTAATGTAACAAAGAGTGATAAACATTAGTTATGATAAAATTACTGGAATGCTTGAGGTTCACAAATCTTTATATACCTAAACAGGAAGGGAGAACAGAACAGCAACCACCACTGAGCTCGACCCCACCTGGCATACACCAAGCCTTCAAAGCAATTACACAGCTTTACACCCTGTGAAAAACTAGCTTGATTCCACAGTAAGAATAACAACGGGCCAAAGATTCTGGTAAATCCTTATTCTCTTCACATGTGAAGATAAATAATAGAGCATCATCTAACAGGGTGCCAATTAGACACTTCTGTGAGACGCCATCATTGATACCAATGGTTAAACAAAGTAACTCTGTACACAAACAGTGCCTATGTGTGCTATAGGCAACTGGAAATGCAGTGCAACTGCTAGAGAATAAGTACTTCTCAGGTGCAAGCTAAGATGGCCTACGCACAAGCATGCAGAGAAATAATTAAGCATGATTTAATTTGCACTTTAGTATGCAGAATCACTCAATATCTAAATTAAAACAGGAAACATAATAAAAAATATCTGCAATAGACACAGTGATAGAATAGCTGCAAGTGTGCACTGAAACCCAGTTCAGTATTTTGGGATGCATTTCATATAATGTAGCCATGCACGCTCATCCTTCTGAAGCTGCTAACTGCTGAAATAGAGTTTTAACACGGCATGTATTTTGACATTGTACTTAAATATTAAAAAAAAAGAAATAACTCTTGCTCTGAGAGCTGAATACAGATAGAAACTATAAAGATATCTCCTCCACTTGTAAGCTAAGTCTTAAAAGCAATTTACTGTTTTAATTAAATATATCACAGCTGTAGGATAAAGCAAGCAAAGCATAAAACACTAGTTTAACTGATTATCTTTCTATGCCTCTAGACCTCAGTCTGCATTTAGCCTCATGAACATTCAACTTTTCAACATGTAGCAAGACAGGTAAGACGACAAATCTTTGTTGATCAATCAGATTCATTATATATAATACAGCTGTATTTAAAAAAAAAGAGGGGGAAAGAAAAGAAAAAAAAAAAAAAAGGAGTAAACTGTATTTTCTCAGTGACTGTTGCACTGCCAGGTTTTGCTTCTAGTATTTTGCTCTACAGCTTCATTTGCCACTAGAAGACACAATTAGCCACCCTCATTCAGCCCAACCAGCACCAAAATAGATGATCTAACCTGTTCATTCATAACCACAGACAGCTCACTGAGCATATCCTTATAATGAGACTTCATCTCTCCCTGATATTCAAATTGGTCCTCCTTAATAAGGCGTTCGTTGACATCAAGAGCATGTCCACATGCTTCTGCAAATTGCCTACAAGCACAAAAACACAAAGAACAACCATACAAGTTTTGTAGTAATGAAAAATATCTATCTATACATATACACACACTACTGTCCCTCTTCTCCCCCTTGCAAATTACACCTTGTTAGAAGTGAATTTCAGAACTCATCCTCAGATCGAGATGAACGTAGGCTACTAGGATAGCCCAAAACTTCAGTAAATGTTTTCTTGGGAATGACTTGTAAGATAGGGTAAATGCCGATGTAAATTAGCCTGGTTCAATTCAGCCTGATTTCACGTCTCACCTGCTCATGCTACTCATACTGTGCAGAGGGTGGAAAGTCTAAACTTAATGTTTACCTGAAAATTTCCTTCAGAAGCTTAACTTGATTATCAGGGTATCTCTTAGCATTTGTCTCTTCAAGAAAAGCTCGAGCATAGGCCATTGGTCCAGCATTTACCTGGGGGAAAAATACAGAGCTTAGGTGCGGAGAACAAGCAGTTTATTGTCATTTTCTCTTGTATTCCGTGGCTTGGGGACTGGCCTCAGGCAACCAAGCCTGTGTGAAGAGCATCACTCTTCTTGTCACCTGAATGAAACCTGAAGAGCTTTACTGAGGAAAAGGAGCTGGTCAGACTCGCACAAACTGCAGATCTCTGCTGGCCTTTGAAAGTCCTCGGCTAGTTAACCATCTAGAAAGCCATACATTTGAAGACATTTTAATGAGGGCACCAGAAATACATGCACGTCTCACCAATCCCAAGTTTTCTAAATAGAAAATGACAAAACTAATCCTAACAAAACTCCCTTTAGAGTATCTGCATGCTTGGCTGTGTGATGGGCTGTATTCTCAAGTGACACGTGATGGTCTTGTTAGAAAGGTCTTAACATTTATTTAGAGAAGATTTGACTGAAATAGTTATATTTGCACATAAATCCAGCAGTCATCAAAACTTTCCACTCCCTTACATTTTCAGAACGGGCTCCAACAGCACTGGAATACAAGATATGACCAGAAACATAAAATAGACAAAACGTGTCTGGAATGATGAAAATCAGAATAAAAGTTTAGGTAGATACATTGAAAAGAAAAGAAAAAAATTAAAAAAGGCAAATTGTCATTACCTTGACACTGACACTTCCTTGGAGTTTGAGCTGCAGTCGGATCATGTCCACTTCTTCCATTGTGCAAAGCTGATTGAGCTCTGAGACTTTTTTGGACATCTCATCAATCGCTACTTCGATAGGGTTCAGCTCTGTGCTGGTTTGGCTTATGACTTGAATACGCTTCTTCACATAGGGAAACAAGTGACTGGCTACTCGAAAGCAAGAAATGTATCAGAGAAACTCACCCAACAAGAGAGTATTTAAGAGAAAACAAAACAGTTAAGTCAAAGTATGAACATTTGACTTTGTCAATCTCTTTATGAATCTATACAAATTAAGTTTTAATCACCAAATGAGTGAAAGTGACACAGCAGGTCCAAATTGAATTTTGATGTACCTGGCACTGGAAGAGCATTTCCTTTTGAATTCACCACTGTTTGCTAGTGAGCTCTGTCACATCCACATAGCAAAAAGCTCTCACCACTCAGATTTTAGAATCCACAAATTTCTTCTTCTGAGTTAAAGCACCAAACGATAAGTCCACACCAAACTTCAAACAGCTCAAAACATCCCATCAAACATGTTTCAAGTTAGAGGCAGAAGCCTCTGGTTTAGCTGAATTGTGTATCGCTCACCCACAGATGAACTACTGTTAAAACGTCATCCTTAAAGAAGTAAGGAGTTACTTTTAGTATTCAACCTAAATACTGCTATGGGAGCTGACAGAGGAATTATTCATCATGAAAACCCCTTCCTTCCAGTCAAGGCTTTTTCATGGATCTCAGGGAGTCTGGCAAAGGTACAGTTACGGCGCATTAAGCCTGATCTAAGCTAACAATCTTTTCCCCAATTGCCCTACACACTTTGGAAGGCCTCCCAAACTCCGTGTATGCCCTCCTCCGGTGAGCATCTGCTGCCCGTCAGCTCAGACCTAAATGAGCTCCAGCTTACAGGTCGGCTGTCTCCTTGGAGAGCAGGAAACCCAGGTCTTCCAGAGCCGGAAGCTCGAGTCACAACCAGGCACGGCAGAGAGCCAGTGATCCACAGACCGCGGCCAGACTGCACTTGTCCTCTGCACAACACAGGCAGCAGGCTCTGGAGCACAGATGCTGAGTGGGTACCGTTCCAGCCACCCAGTACCTCTGCCCAAGCACAATTAACTTCCACTGCTCCTCCAGTCATAACCGCAAGCCTTGCTTTCTTCTTAAACTCAAAGCACTTCTTTTTACGTAGCAAGCAAATGGAAATATATGACTTTATCGAAGGGGGAGGGGGAAGGAAAAAAAGAAAGATGTTTCCTTTAGAGAAAAGCACTGAGGCGAGGCAGGTGCCAGAGGGAAAAGCAGGGAAGAAGAGAAGGTCATCAAACTCCCACCTAATGCCGAAGATGAAGCCAGGCTGAGAGCGGTGGGAGCCGACGACAGCATGTAATAACCTAGGGAAAATGTTCTGCTGGAAGAACGACCCTCTCTGTTTTTGCCAGACATACCATAACAGCTGCACTTTCAAGTCAGTGAAACTACCTGGTTCAATACAGATCTCAAAACACCTACTGCTGCTCAAGCACTTAAAAAAACCACACACAAGCTACTACTCCTTTCTTCTTCTTACAAGCAAAGCTGTGTCATGTAACAAGATGCCCCCAGACATCACTGCCTCTTTCCTGACTTGCCAGAACAAAACTTTTAGGTGACTACACCTGTACTGTAAGCAGCTTTCTTCACTTTGCCCTTTGGGGGAAGCAGATGCACTGAAGTTGGTGGGGAACTGGATTTTCTGTCACTCAGGTGCCTTTGCTGTAAACATCAGCCTCTCTGCTCACGGCTGCCCGTGAGAACACCACCTCCATCTCAGAGAATTTCCCTTTCTCCCAGCCAAAATTCAGACAGGTCAAGTTTCAGTAGTAGTTTCACGAAGGATGCCTCTTTAAAAAGAGATTTCAGTCATGATAAGGAACTAAACATTTTCTGTTTAATATGACTCAGTAAGAACAGCCATATCTAGTGCTCCTGATGTTCCTGTCTTAAAACACTGATTGTGCCCAATGAAATGAAATCTTACCTCTTACTTCAAAAAATTCTATATAATGTATCTTACTCCCATTTTGAACAAAACTTTGTATCTGCTAAGTTTTACTCTTCTTAGCAGAATAGGCGCTCTACTCTGCTTTTTCTTTGACTTGTTTATTATTAAAAGAACAATGGTTCTGAGTGCTAAGCTGCCTCCAGCAGAACCACTCCCAAATTACATCACTGCAAGAACAGTTAAGAAGTCAATAATAAGGAAAAATAAGACAGCTGATGACTCCACAAATGAAAATAACTTTCCCTTGGATGGTCAGCAGGATCGTAAGAAAGCACATACTTTGCCAGTGGACACACTGAAAAGATTACTTATCATTCTGCACAACACACTGTGCCCACTGACTGCAGAAAACCCCGCCCATGAAACACAGTGCTGGGCTTAACTGGCAAAGGTGGGATGGGAGGGAGGAAGCAGCCTGAGCAAACGTACTTGTCAGGATTGTGCGCCTCTTGCACTGTTCTTCTACACCTCCGTGCTTTTTTCCTGAGAGTGTGAAAGGTGTTTCAAACACAAAACGGTTGATGTTGTGATGCATTTCAAAGTCGGTCTTTCGATCTTCGGCTTCTTTCTCTTCAAAGAAAGGTGTGACATACGTCACCTGGATATACGCATATTTTGGATCCAGGTCTTTGGGGTTGACCTGTGTTAACAGTGGCAAACATAATAAAATTCTGTCAAGTGTGATGAGCTTCCAAGGTAGCCATTATATTTCTGATGCTTTTATCTATCACAGCAATACCGATTAAAACTGAGACTTCCAAGTGTAATATTCAGACCCCGGATTAATACAAAGATATTTAACCACAAGGCTCCTAAGAACAGTGGGACTTTTGAGTATAGCCACTGGCAAAAGTGGATGAAAGCTAAATGAGAGAGAAAACAACCTGCTTCTGCGTTGCAGTAAACATCTGCATGCTCTCTGCAGGCATATGCTGGAATATGCTCTTTTCCCACTGACTGTGATGCTCTGCTATAACATTGTTGTTTCCACACAGCACCTGTCACGCTGTAAGGTCAGGGTCTTTTTCTGTTGTAAAACTAGGTCATAGTAGTTTACACATACACTCAGTTCACATTCACTCAAAACACAGCTCTAAAGACATGAACCGTGCACTCATTTCTCTCCCTCGCACAAGAACTGCACGTCTTTCGTACCTTGTTAGAATCCTGGATGATCTTCACGTTATCTATTCCAAACTTGTCTGCATAAAGTTTCATCAGCCTTTGAGAGATCTCAGACAAGCCGGTTAATTTGGGTTCTTTATAGATATACTCTTTACCTTCCTCTTCTTCAAAAAAACCCTGTTTAGAAAGAAATGGAAGGATACAGTGAACACAACAGGCAGGACAAAGCCTAAACAAGGTGCTTACATCAGGAATAAAGGTTGCCTGTATACCCACCAGAGCCTCCAGTATGCCATTTCCAGCAGGTAAGTTAAAAGCTCACCTCTCTCCACTCCTAGCAGACACATACCTAGAGGTCTGCATTTATACTGGTCTGGTATCTCCAAAGTTACCCAGGAAATAACTCGTACCCATTTATTCATGTAAGAGACCTAGCTGTTTAAAGAGTTAAAGTACTTTCTTGAGAATGCTGATGTGTGTATGATGAAAAACCCCTAATGAATTAAAAATTGGACGTTAAAAATTCTTTGAATTTTAATCATTTGGTTAAATTAACTATTTTGGAAGCACTATGCTAACAGAACACGAGTATAACAGCCGTTTGCTGGATGCCCAGCCCAGCTGGGGTGTGCGCAGCATGCCACCTCCAGCACATCCTCTCTGGGAGCTCCGTGTGCAGGCAAAGGCTGGGCACTGCGCAGGGCACTGCTGCCTGCAGTGATGTGCAGGGCACTCCTGCCCACAGTGATGCACAGGGCCATTGCATGGGGAGCACCTGTGAACCAGTCGGCATCTGCTCAGGGCAGCTGAAGAGGAACTCTGGTGGCATCTTGAAAGGCCATATGGAATTGCAGCATTTTCAGAGACAATTAGCAAATGATTTACACTTGAAAAGAAAAAAAAAAAAGACACACAGACTGTGCTCCTTTGCAAAAAAGCTCAGTCTTGTTAAGGTCATTTACTTATTACACTGGATGGACTTGGCAGAGCTTTAATAAAAGGCTCCATTGAAGAGCTGAACAAGAACCTGTCAGGCTTCAGAAGAAATGCCGACTGCAGAAAATTAACAGAGTGTTGCATCACATGCAGGTGAGACACTCAATTGCTACATGATGAACATGTATATCAACACTCCAGGAGAAGCTCTCCCAGCTGAGCAGAAAGCAGCAGGTGCCCCATTAACAAGGACTGGATTTATCCCAACGCCATGAGCAGCACCAGCCCTCCTCCTAGGATTTCATATGCTGCTGATGAAATCTGGCAGTGTTAACCACTGCAGCTGTACCCAAAGTCTCCTCCTTTCACCTTAATGCAAACTGACCCAGAGGAAAATACCTGAAGCTGCAGGGATAAAGGGGAAAGGAAGACAGCATTAATGATGTCAGACCCAAGGCCCTTTAAACTTATCACGACATGGCTTGGACAGCTAATTCTACAATATGCCTAGGCAAACTGCCATCTGTCGAAAAAGAGAGAAGCACAAATGAATGCAGTCAAGAGATACCTCCAAAATCTCTTTGGAAGGTACTCATGCAAAATCCAGCCTTTTCACGTTGAAGTGTATTTTAACTTTGGCCAGTAAAATTTTAGGCTAGGCAAATCTTCACAAAAAATATACAGAATTAAAATAATCTAGCTGTAAATTTCAATGTTTGTTTAGGAAAAAAACCCTAAGCTTTATTTCAATAGGGATTAACAAGTATGTACATCTCTGGCTTCTCCTTCAGTGAGGAAAAGGGGCAATAAAATTGTCTTTTAATTTGGCAAGTGCCAACAGCAGTGTGGGCATTACTGGAAACCAATGACTAATAGCAACAGCAGCTTGTCTGATAGTATCTTAATCAATCTCACAGTGACCTTCTAACATCGCAGAATTTTTAACAATATTATCAATTAAACTCCATAGGCATATGAAGAACTTCACAGGTAATTAGAGAACAAATCTAGAGCTCAAAAGCTGATACCCTATAAACATTTACTGAGCTGGGCAGGCGATTGACTTTCTATTGATTTCACTGAGAAAGGATCTGCAGGATCATAACCTTGTTTCTGATCTTGTTTCCACTGAAGCAAAACTGCTTTATGTGGGAAAACCTCATTAGTCTCATGCAACCATACCCAAACACACTACTCAGGATTGCTTCTGTCAAAAAACATCTGTTTTGCTACTATTCGATATTTTCAACAAAAAAACTTGTGTTTTCCAAATTAATCACATAGCAAACTAGAACATAGTTTATCTTCTCAAACACTTATTCTGTGTATGTTTGCACGCTGGAACACAGTGTTTATATGTAAATGCCAAATCTCTGTGCTGATGCTGCATGGCACACTAAGATGATATCTGTATTAATGGCTTTGCCTAAAAAAACTACCTGAAAACAAACCGCTAACAGATTTAGTCTTGTCTCTAATGTAAGAGATATCATTTAAGTACATATTCCCTACAGTATTTCAGCTGACAAGTGACAAGCAGAAGTTAATTGTGAGCTATAAATAATTGTGTCTGCCATATGCTATATGTCTGGCAAAGACTATTGAAAGTAAGATTAAATACTTTTTAGGAGCCAAATATCCTCCAATTTCAAGGTTTTAAAATATTAAGCAGCCAAGGTCACATTATCAATGCATATCCCTAGATTATTCTCATACTAGTTGGTTTTGCCCTGCAAGAACACCACAGGGCAAATGTGTTACAGATGAAAATTATTACACGGAGCAGTGAAACATAATGGAAGGGAGATGACCTCCTGGACAGTAGGTTATTGGTTTCCACTGAGCTCTGATGTGCTGCGAGTCAAGTTGTGACCCAGGATTGTCACCGTGGGAGTGCTGAAAAGGCCCTTCTTCCTCCCCGTAAAGCCTTCTGTAAAAGCTTCTGTAAAGCCTTCTGCTTTACCTGCCAAGAATTAGCATTTAATGGATCCTTCCCTCTCTGTATCGAGTGAGCACCACCTCCTATGGTAAATGAGCACACTGCACTTTTTGGTAAGGAAGCTACAGCTGTTTTATCACATTTGGAGAAGGGGACACATCTTCCAATCTTCAGATGTAAACCAGCAGTCAGCTTACCGCTATGAAAATCTGCCCTCCAACTTCTACAGCTTCTTGCACAGATAGGAGAGCAAAACCTCAGCTCTACCTTTACCTAACACTGCTCTGAAAACAAGTCTTGAACAGAACAATATGAGTTTTCAGCTATTCAGCATATTTAACAGCTGGGTTTTTTTTTTTTTTTTTGAGTTCAAGAAAGATCTTGACTTCTCAAAACACTCATCTGTAAATAGTCATAAGCACTGGCTAGTGCAGCCACTTGGTGGTGCAATGAGATGTTGTCACCAAAGGCCCTTAACAGAGTTTGCAGTCTAAAACAGCAGCTGCCATGAGATCCGGCTCTCTGAGCTGGCAAATAAAACTCTCTGGCAAAAACAACCAGCTGCATCCTCCCTAAGGACTACATTCATTCAAACCATCCTTCCAGAGGGTCCCTACAGCAATGTAGTAACCAAATACTGTCTCCACCTTTGCATGAAGAAGAATGGTTTTCAGGTGCAGCTGCAGATTTTTTTTCAGGTGCAGCTGCAGATTTTCTTTTTCTGCTAAGAACCCCCAAAATTCTCCCTGCAAACAGTATTTGCAGTATTCTTTTGTCCTTTGATCTGCTTTCTCTGCATTTTTTGTTTCAGTTAAGAAACAGCTGTGTTCCATTTTTACAAAACATATATATGTATTTATTTATTATTTATAAAATTGATAAAAATGCTTAATGAATAAATGCATATGTGTAATAATACATTTTTATATGTGTGTGCTTACATACGTATCTACCCACAGGTATGTGATAGACCAATGTACGTGTAAGACTAAAAAGGAACCCCATACCTGCATACCGAGCATCCCATACCTGCATATCGAGTTTCCTTCTGGGGCATTTCCTTTGTAGTGGCCCAAGCAGAGCAATTCATACTGGTTTACAATGGTTTAACTGTGCTGTGTAATACTAGTAAAACCTGCAACCATTAGCTTTTGGGAGAAAGTGTGCAAAGTCTGCCAGAAGCACAAAAAAAGGGATTTGCTTTTAACGTTTTAAATGAATCGGGCACTGAAACTGCTTTCAGAATGGAAGCCTGCAATACTCTTGGCAACAGAAGGATGAAGAGGCCCCATACCTTTCCACTTGCACAGCCAAAATGGAAGCAAGTGGTACACAAGGAAAAGGGACTGACAGAAATACAGAAAGGAAACATTCCAAAGGGAAAAATACGCAGGCACAACTGGTATATGGGAACAGACTGTTCTCTCTATCTCTCCTTCCAGGTCAAGCTTCATCTGTAGCTCCCACACCTGCCATGGTGCTTTGTGTACTGGTAAGCCCTCCTTAATCAGTTCTGCACACCCACTCCTATTTTCCTTGGTAAATGAGGCACAAGTAATACTGATGGGAATGATCTACCTTTAATTATTTGCACTGTGCCATACATTTTCGTCAGTATGCCTCTGCAAGGAGCAATACAGAGCGGTCCCACTTTCTACCACATAACTTCTCTTCTGCAAAAGGAAAGGAGGAAGCTGTGCTTGTTTGCATTTAGAGCTCAGTGTCTGGGGGCACCAGGGAATAGACCAAGCAATAGGCAGGTATGAAAAAGTCATATGCTTTAGAGCACTAAAGCTGTTTAAATGTAGTTGTCCTTGTGGCACTGGCCGCTGAAAAGTCAGCGTACTGTAACAGAGATTTTAAAACCAGTTCAGCAGAACTGCCGCAGCTAAATTACCCACTTGCAAGTAGCTACCTCTGGGAGAGCCCTGGCAAGAAGTTGCAAGTAGGAGAGTCCCATTTCCCCCTCTGCTGCCCCCATTTTGAGGAAGGACTTGCCGTTGCCCTCTGACTCCCAATTCGCTTGCTCCTACAAGGGACTATCAGGCAGGTGGCTGCACCCAGCCCAGAGCGCTCTAATTACCACTGCCATACATGGTAGACTGCACAGGCCAGGAAAGCAGGCTTGCATTCAAACAGCATTAATGCTACACCAAGTTTTTCAACACAGGAAGAAGGGGTCCAATCCCATTCCCAGTGAAGCTGAGAGAAAAACTTTCACTGAGATGAGATGATACAGCGTTGGGCCCCATGGTGCACACACAACATGGTGACAGATACAGCTGGGTAATTCAGGTAACTGAACAAACAAAAATTAGTTTGTAGGATGCAACAATGAATGAAACGATGTTATTTCATCTGCCACGAACCAAAGAATCGAGAGCACAGGAAAGTTAATGTTAAGTAACGGTACAGGGAAGGATGGAGGACTTGTGAGGAGAATTAAACAAAACATGCAAAAGAACTAGACTTACCACAGCCTTGAATAAGAACAAAAGAAGAAAAGAGCAAATTTCTGCATTAAAATCTAATTAGCAAACAGAATGATTCACATCAATCTGTTGTTTACACACCTTATTATTTTAGAGTAAAGGAGATTGTGTGCTTGCCAAAACCAGGTCTTAAAAGAACATGCTGGATTGCTACACTGGTTTGTAGTGGAAGAAAGCACAAAATAAATGCTTTGAGGATGCTAAAGCACAGCAGAGGGAATAAAACTACTCTACAGTATATTGCACAGAATCAGAGGTGGCCTGAAAGCAGAAGTCAGAGTCAGAGAGAAACACAACAAAACCTCTACTGCATACTGCTTTGCTTTAAGCTCTATTTGAAGAGAGGGCCATATATCAAAGATGTCTTATCTGTTTCATTTAAGTTTTACTCTGAAAAAAACCCGCCCTGCCTCAGTCTCAGTTTTGCTTGATGAAGTCAAGAACTAAAGCTGAGTACAGGTCTGTTCTCCATTACACCACTAAATCCACAGCAGCAGTTTACACAGATGCAACCGAGTGCTCTCTCTTCTGAGTAAAAATCCTCCTTGGAGTATGACCCACGAGGCACTTTCTACCCCGTGATTCACTGCCAAGTGCTTCCCTGTTTTAGCTTCCCTGAAATACACCAGGATTAGAAGAACGTTGCTGAAATCTGGGAATCTGCGGAGACAAAAGAACACAAGTTTACTTACCTGCCCATAAAATGCAACACGGTAATATCGCCCAAAGAGACGTTTCTCAGAGTTCACTACTTCTGCAACCTTCAGGTATGAGCGGTGGATGTCATAGTACAAATCAGACAGTCTCTACATTAAGAAACAAGGGGAGAGAGGGGAAGTGAAAGAGCACAAGTACTTTGGGAAATGACACAAGCTCTACGCAAGCATGGCTTGTCTTAACCGCATTACCAAACCTTTGCAAAGATGGCTGCACATGTTAAGGTTTAACCTTGTCAGCAGTCACTAAAGATACATTTCAAGGTTTCTGTCATCTTCTAAGCACATAGTTTTGTGGCAGTGGGTGCCTTTGTGTACAGGGTCACACAGGAAGGCAAGCATCCCACCACTGGGCAGGGGTAGGGACCTACTAAGGTCAGAGAACCCAAGTGCCCTATGTGCAGGCGAGAGCAGGGTGCCAGTAACTCCAATCAGCTCCCAACCCCATGCAAAGATATGCTATCCACAATTACCACTAAAAAGCACTTTCTCGGGACAGTGAACCAAAATTTCAACTAAGTTTAATCAGTGTACAGCTTATAGCTACCTACCTCTTTGCTTTCTTTTTAATTTAAAACCAGAAAAAAATCAGTAAATGAGATTATCATCTGTTTATCCATTATGTATTGAAATTGCCAAGTAAATAAGAAATGAAGAAACCCTGGAATTGTGAAGAGATCACACAATTTATCAGCAGTTTCTAAACTTAAATACAATGCAAATGTGCTCTTGGTTTAAAAACACATGTAGAAATTCACATCCACTGGCTAACACAAGAGGTTTGTTTGAAATTTTTTGTTTATTTACGTTGTACTGATGCTGAAAAGAGGAAGGTAAGGTACCAGAGTTTTTCACTTACAGCACAAAGCATTAAAAGGAGACATTACAGACAGGAAGGAAAAAAAATCATTCCTTTTAAAGAAAGCACTTTTTTTTTCCCCTAAAAATTTTGATCTTTACTGTTGTCTTAAGATAATTTAAAAAAAATATAAACCAACTTACTTTAAAGTCCCTCTGCTTCTCAAAAACAGCAATGATAGGCTTGTTAACCTCAGCAATAAGCTCATATCTCTCAGACTTCCACAGGTATTCAACACACAACTCCAGCTGCTCCACAAGAACATTCTGCAATTCCACAAATACAAATAGTTCAGTTGACAGCTGGTGGCATTTAATTAACAGCAGTGCAGCAAAAGGACACACCCACTATTTCATTTTGGTTCTGTATCTTCTATATTAAGGTTTATTTCAATGACATAATGTTTAATCAGGTATTGGTGACCTAGCTCTTCTTTAGATTAAAAAACCTGAAATAACTAACACGAAAATACTCGAATACTACTTGGTGTCTCATTCAGAAGAACGGGTGCTTCATGGGCTCCCCCCTGCCCTAACTTCCAGCTCTGGTACTTAATATTTTGGTTAGCTAAACACCTATCCTGGGCTATTTAGTACAACGGCTATGACATTTCACTCAAAAGCTGTGCGCCTTTTTATACTGCGGGAAGTACACTCTCACTGTAATTTGTTGTAACGTGCAAAGGCATCCATTAGAAATAACACCCTCTGTTAACACAGAACAAGTATATAAATGTTAATGCTGCTGACCTCATTATAGGGAGTATCTTGCATGCCGGAGTCTTCCTTCATAGCACCTTCTTCTTTAATGTTGGGGGTAATGCTCAGAAAAGCAGGCCAGCCCATGGAAAATAAGCCTTGAAGTGCAAGTCATAACAATGTCAATTAATGACTAAATAACCAGATAACTAAAAAAGTTATTAGATGCCATTAAAACAGAGAGATTTTATTTGACTGGATTAGTTACTTTTTTCACAGCCCAAATGATGAGAAGCACAAATGGAACTGACCGAATTTATGAGACTATTACACATTTCCTCTATGATATAAATCCACTTGTCCAGGCAAAGGGTAACTATAACATTTTCCTGATGCAATCTTATTCCTCTCCTTGGCATTTTGGTTCCTTAGCTGTACAGTGCTGGCAGTCCTTGTAAAACTACACGTGCAACACTCATCTACATAGGAATTACCATCGCAGGCTGAGGTGAGACAATTCATACTCATGAAGCCAGTGCTGTGACTCCTGGCCTGACCTACAGACACTTAATGCTACATGCTGGGACCTGCACTCATCCCACCCATCAGGTTTCCTAAGTGAGAGGGGCACAGTCGCCCCAAGCTCACTGCAGCCGATGGGGAGACGGCCACTCCGGAGCATGGTGCGCCTTTGGTGGGCTTGAGGACACCCTGGCAGCGGCTCTCCTTACCCTGCCCAGGGTCAGCAGGGTGACTGCAGCCCTAACCGAGGAATTCTCTTGTAGAAAGCTCAGGCCGGTGGCAGAAGCTGCTGATGGGAAGGCTCACAAGGATTAAAACCGAGCTTACATTTAATATTTGCTAAGCTGGGGCCTTAGTGCAATGGTTGCAGAAGGAACAACTTACACAGGCATTGCACATTACAGATCAGGCAGAGTCTGACCCACAAAGATTTTACTACCACTATTGAACAGCGAAGGTACACCTGCCAGTGGAGGAGATGAACTCCTGACATGGTTCAAGTTCAATTTAAAAGTAGTAAAATGCTAGTAAGGCACAATTAAAAAGCTAACTTTTACACATTGAGACAGAGGGGCTCCTTCCCCTCTGTCAAGTTTTGAAAATCATTTAAGCATAGGTTTAAAATGACCCACAAATTCTTCACTCCACCTACTGTGATCTGTTATTTGTACAAAGTATTTTAGCACTAGTGAACCATTGCTGAAATACTGCTCTTCACAGAAAGCTTCCTTCTAAAAGGATGCATTTTTTCATCTCACCCACACACACTTCCAAGTGTATCGGAGAACCATGGTCTTTCCAAAACGAATAGTTTTCTCTTCCCCAGATATTTGCCCTTGCCCCCAGAAACTGCTCTTTGTGAAAATTGCTAAAATATCTCATCCTGAGAATTACTTTGAAATACACATTTCATAAACTAAATAACCACTGGCATAGAAGCACTTAATAATATAAGCCTGCACTTTATTTCTCTAACAAGCATCACAGATTAAAAAAAAAAAAAAAAATCTTTATCTATACTAAGTTACATATGGATAACCAGATACTAATTCTGCCCCCGTGCCCTCCCAGCTTTGGCTAGTCAAGGAATTGGACATGGATTTGTGTGCTAAACACCAATTGACCTGAGAGGGATTTCTGTTGCCGATGAAGAGCAGACTGCTCTCTTGCTGAAAAAGCCCTTAACCAGAGACATTCTGAGCAATTCATCAAACCAGCCAAAGAGCACCAGGAAAGTAACACATAATGTTTCTGACGTTACTTGCTTGCTGTTACAGCCATCAACATGCACTATAAATATTGTCGCTTTGGTAGATATTTTTCCAGATCAACTGGAGAACAGTAATTTGATTCCCTAATTATGTTATTTGACCCATAAACAGGCACGGTTAGAGCACTCACTTCCTCCATTGTGAGTTGTTAGTAACACATTACTATCAGAGACTTGACCATCTTCCAGGAGCATACGTGAGGTACAAATCTTTTCCATTTTCCAGTAACCTATGATAGTGTAAGATGGTATTAGTATACTGCTACTGGTATGTGTTAATACATGCATATTTAATAACAACAGACTAATAAGTGAAGCATTCTCTTTTAGAACTAGCTTACTAAACATTTAATTAACCCTCTTTACACAAAACACACACTTCCACTGTTCCAGCGCTAAGACTAGCTTTTACAATATATTTTAAAAATAAAGTATTTGGGAAGAATTCAAGCAGCTTTAAGAATACTTTATATATAAGGAAGGAAAGCAGGACAGCCAAAAATTATTTTCAACAATAATGTTTACAGATACATAGTTGGTTTTGAATATGCTGATCTTACCCTTTCTCTTCAGGTACTCCGCAATGAGAGCGGCGATATGAATATAGCACATAGCAGCCTGTAACAAGAGACCAAGATACATGTATGCGTTAAAGTATGCTGTATGACTTACAGCGTGCATGTGATAAGGAGCACATACTTTCATCACTGTCAAGTCATGCTGCAGAAAAGGGAAGTCAAAATTAATACAACGATTTAAGAAAATAAAGGATTAAATGGCGAAATCCTTCTTGAGTGTTAACTTCACTAGGTGTCTTAGGTAAAAGCATAATTTGCTCAAGAAAACCATTAAGATTACTTAGTAAATAAGATATTCCTGGGTTATACACTGGAGTTTTGCCTCACCCATTCAGTTTTTGATGAGAAGGACAATGAGTTATAAACGAAGCTCCTGTCCTATGCCATAGTGGGGGAGAAGAAAATCCTTTGAATGAGTTATGCACTGCTCATAACCTCATCCAGACTACACCTACTGTGCCTGTTAGGGTTAAGCAGCAGAGATGTTAACGTGGTACTGACCACAGCTTCCCCGTCAGACATTTTCAAGTCTTGCTCAAGCATGTATCAGGTAGTCATGATTAGGCAAACTGGGATAATGAGCACAGGTGTTTTTCAAACACCTGTCTTCCTCTAATTTCAAGTATATGAGAGACACTGTATGATCCTCTTAAATCACTACTGTTGTCTGTCTTTCAGAGCCCTTTTCATCAGAACATCTCAGCCTAAAGACAAATTCCTATTCATTTATTTATATTACCTCTGATAAATCTCCATTTCTTGCGTGAATCTTGGCCATGCTTTCAAGCCACGTCCTACGTAATTCAGGTGTGCTGGCATATGAATTTGCTAGGCTGTACTGCAGATCCACAAGCATCTCAGGGTCTTTCTCATGCTCCTTCATCTGAGCTGTGGCCATTAAAACTGTTCTGATGCGTTTGGTCAGATCCTTCACCTCTGCTGGGAAATTAACGTTCTTTGGGAAAGATAAGCAATACATCACTAAAACCATCCAAAGAGCCACATGCAGCACCCCTGAACGAGCTAAAGTCCTGCTTATGGAAGACCTTCTTTCCCTTCCCTAATTCAGTAGGCTTCAAAGCAGAGTCACAGCTCCATCATAGCACCTACTGGATATCCCAGTCAGTCAGCTGTACCACTGTCTGTATGCAGCAACTCCGCTGAAGTCAGCAAGCTGAAACGTTTGTTCCTCAGTTGCTTACTGGATCCAGAACTGCATTCTCGTACACTTTCAGCTGACGAACAGCACCGTGGGCTATAGATAGTCCTGCTTAACTACACTCACAACATGTTTCACCGCAGTGAATAAAGCACAACAGTCTGGCTCCTGGCCATCTCACACTGCACTAGATTAAAACGGAGTCCTTGTATTACTCATATCAGCTGTTCTCAACATATTTAACTCAGCTCTGCAGTTTCTCTTTTTCAGATGGGCAATGAAATACATTTCTATTTTCAGACTTTTCCCTCCCATTCCCTTTGTTTAAAAGTAAAAACTTCCAGAAAAATTAAATTAAATTAAATGTTCCCTCCTCTACATGACACAGAGATGAGCATGTTACAGAAGCAGTGTGACTGACTGCAGTGCTGGGAAATCAAAGCTGGACTCTGGAAATAAACAGAATTGTAACTGCATCTTATTTAATAAGACATCAAATTACTTATGCTAATTATCTACCAATTTGCTTACACTAACTTTATTATTAACCTCAGTGGAGATACCCTAAAGTCACCTTCAGAGAAGGAAAAACACCTCCAAAGTATAAAATTCAAAATGCATGTTGACAAATGTTTGGACAGGAATTGTAAAAATTAAAAATTGGAATCTTTTTCCAATACTTTTAGCACAGACAATGAATGTAATAGCAATGGTAACTAATCTAAGAACTAAGTGCCTTTTTCGGGGGTTAGGAAGCTGTTACAAAACCCAACTGTTGTGCATGTTTTTGCTACACATTTACTGAACAGACTAAAGGGACAGTTTGTAGACTAAAAATTGTTTGTCAGCTGCAGTTGTGTTTCATTAGTCACAATGCATGATACCTTCTCTGACATAAAGCTAATGAACAAAATAAGCAGTGAATAACAAATAATACAATTTTCAAATAAAAGTGTCTCTTTTTTGCTTTAAAAATTATATTCAATTATTAAGCTTCTGAGTCACAAACATTTTCATGAATTTCAGGCTGCCTGAAAAAGGCACACTATGAATGCATAAATCACTGTCTAATAAAAGCCAGCGATTTTATTCACTGAAACACTTGCTCCTCTGAAATTGTTGACCTTTTGCAAGAGGTAGTGATTGACAAAAAATGTTTCTTACTTTCATCTGCTTGTCTCCATTAGCAAAATTATTTATAATTGCAAGTGAATGTTGAAAACGAGATCCGCCAATCCCTGCATCCGCTATCAGCTGGCTCACCGCTTTGATGAGCTGTACAGGGGGGAGCAAACACAAGGTGCAATTAGCAAAGCAAATCAAAGTTTCTGAATAGTTTTTAATCCCTATTTTAGGATGACTTGATGTACCGGGCTAGCACAGATGCACTTTTCTACCTGTCTTAAGAAGATAACATACACAAACGCAAGGACTGTGAGTAATTTTTCCAGTGTTTGTAATTGCTCACATTTTGCACTGTAAGCGCATTTTTACTGGACTTTACATTTCTCTTACTATACTATCAGATTCTGTTTAGTTCCTTCATCAGCTATGTTCTCACTGCTGTAAGCAACGCATGTGAATCAAGAATAGCCATTTATCTGGCTATTTATTGGCTATGCGGCTACATTCACAGCTGTTGTCTCTCCCTGGAACAGAGCCGAGCAGCCCAAGAACAGCAGAGAATCCAGCCCAATGTCTTCAGACTTGGCAGGAAAACCAAGCTGCCACAGAGAATTGTCTGTCTGAGGACTCCAAAAGAACTGCTTTGCTACAATTCATAAAAATAATAATGACAAAAACCAATGCACATCAGCTAAATACTGATGATCTCACACTTCACTTACCTGTAGATGCGATCTGACTATTGATTTCTGCTTGTTAAACTCAAAGTTCTTTCTCATGAAAAAATAAAGAAGAGCAGATGCCTCTGTCTGAGTTGAACGTGACCTATGGTTACAACACTTCAGGATTTCATAGCAGAGTGAACCGCAGAGATCTGCTTGTCCTTGGAAGAATGCTGATGGGAACTATTGAAAAAAAAACCTGTGTGAATATGTTTAGCACTACTCTCAGGCCTTGGTACAGTTATTCCGATCCAATACTTTCCTCTGTTAAGCTTTCAGTAAAAACAAGTCTCTCTCCCATATTCATTCACACCAGAGTTTAGTGAAACCATTAGTCACCGGCTAAACATAATCTCATGTGCAAATTAAGATTAAGTAAAAACTGCACACAGGTTTTCATACAAACACAATATGCGATGCAACAATCAAACTGGCCTCCAGGAAA